>SKCR01047393.1:0-41188 GCA_019454045.1 Zanthoxylum bungeanum
TACCACATAGTAATGTTATAAGAGCATATAATTAAGTTTGATGGCACATATAGGACCACTTACCCGTAAAATCATCAAACAATAGATTGTTCACATCATTTTTTTTAATGCATATATTAATCATATAAATTAAACTTCTGATGTGTGATGATTTGAAAGAAAGTGAGATGATTAATTTCAAAAATAATATGCTAATCATTCATGCATCCGGACAAGTAATATGCTTGCCCTATACATACCATCACTTTGCTTTTAATTCGACAAATTAGACTCGATTTGATTACCATAGAGTCGTACATAGCAAACTATCTAAAAATTATTTTATTAAATTATTGATAATTCATTTATGGTTGTGGATTAGTTGAGTTGGTAAATCTCGTGAATTATAAAATAATGGTATGAAGATCGAACCCCGCTCACATAGCTATATGGAGGAGATTGATTTACTCTTGGGCTAAATAATAATAATAATAATAATAATAATAATAATAATATAATAATAATAATAATAATAATAATAATAATAATAATAATAATAAGAAGTTATTCATAATCTACTAGGTATATAAGTTGAGTAACAACAATGATAAGTGTACACACAAATGATACTCAATTGAAAATTAAATAAAAATAAATCCGTGAGTTCCATTTTTATTGGCATGTGTCCGTGACAAAACAAGTTCAATTGAATTGTAATCTTTCATGAAGATCTTTGTGCAATTGGACTGGTTTTTGGCTGTTGTGCATCAGACATGCGTTCGTGGTGCGTTCGTTGCAGTGTTCGAACAATTGGCGTTAGTGCTGCGTTCATTTTTTGGGTTCGAACGTGTGGCGTTAGTAGCACGTTCTTTATTGGGTTCGAACGGGAGCATTCCAGAGAGCAAACGTTCGAGTCACGTTCTTGTTGGGTTCGAACGGGATCATTCCAGAGAGCATCCGTTCGTTGTGCGTTCGATTGCCGTTCGAATGAGTCTTTCCAGTGGGCACGCGTTCGTGAAGCGTTCGATAAACCGTTCGAACGCCAGTCGCATCTGAACGCGTTTTGGCCTGCAAAACCCTAGTTTTTCACCATACCTATAAATATAACCCTTAGCCGCCATTCTCATTAGTTGAAGCATATTTCTCTTGAGCTAAATACTCTCAAAGCTTTCAACTCTCTTTGATTTCACCTTGAAGACTCTTTGAATCTCATGTCTTCTATTTGTTTGGTGAAATCAAATCTTTGATAAACCTTCAACACAACTTAACCCAAATTCCCTAAGCCTTTAGAGTTCTTTAGGAGGAAGTTTGGTAGTCGGAGTTCCGGCGTCATTGGTGATATAATCTACTCAGAGACTTCAGAGGTTCTGAAGAAAACCGTGGGTCGCGGGCTTGAGGAGTTGCCTTGAGTTCTTGCAGTATTGAGGTACTTGAGTCGGTAGAGTTGCCACCATAGGTCTTGACCATCGCTGTAAGTTTTTCTCTATATAGTGGATTCGGGTGGTAGCCTATACCCGGAGTGGTTTTTTTACTCGGAAGAGTTTTCCACTTCGTCACAAAAATTATTGTGTTGGATTTTGTGTGATTGGTTTATTTTCCGCAATTTATATTTCGCTTTAAATTAATATTGTGGATTTTATTATAGTTGGTTGATTTGGTTGCCTGTTATTTTTCCATAGTAGCAGTAACAGGACTTGTACTGCTTATTATTTATAATTCCGCATAGGGTCAGAACCTAGGGTAACCCCAAATTTTCAAAATCAAAAAAAAATTATGCCTATAATGTGTCTTTGGATTTGTCATATGAATATACACCTTATCACTACTCCTCGAGTAATGATACAAATTTTAATATGACAAAATACTATTGTTTTGATGAAAACGTGACATGACCTACGTAATTTAATTATTTTCATTATTTTTTATTATCTGTTACCTTACTCATTACTGAATCTAGTCCTATGATAAATTAGTTTCATTTCTATCTAAGTAATATTAATTACATTCTTTTAGATTTCTGATTGGTATGTAAAAGAGGGGAAAAAATATTATAATTCTTAACATATGTACAGGTAAAGGTGTCAAATGTGATCAAATATTTGATAATCCTGGACTGTATAACGAAATTTATTGAATAACCAAAGAAAATAACGACACTGAATTATAGGGGGCACGTTACATGTTATTGAATTTAATCGTCCCTTGATATAAATATACACATGATAAACAAATATATAAAAAATTCAACCCAACTTAACTCAATATCTATACTTATATTATTAATCATATTGTAAATCTCTCCCCTTAATTTGAGGAAATCTATTCAAAGAAACATTCAATCCATACTTTTTTTCACTTTCCAAACATTCATTCCATAACGGCTGCTCAAACCATTATGCTTCTCTACTTTTTCATGGGCAATTGATTGTGGCATATTAGGATGTGGCATACCGTTTCATACTTCTCTACCGTTTTTTTTCATTATACTTCATCAATGTTGTTAGTGTCATAGAATTTAAGATGGATTTTGATGATGCAACACGGAAGACTTCGATGCGCATTAGCAGACATTACAGAAAGATGTCGAAGCGATCAGTGATGAATAGAGAAATAGATATGAAGACTAGCGCTTATTGAAGAATATTGTTTATATGGTCTTAGTTTATGGCTCTTTTTGTAGGTGAGTTGTTAATTTAAGTCTCTAAGCTCAAATGACTCATCTGCACAATCATTTAGATGCATTAGAGTCATGTACATAATGATTTCAACTTTTGAATCATGCATTTTATACACTGGGAACAGCATGTCGGTCTCCCACACCGACATACCGGTGACCCTGCTTTGTCTTAGGTAGATTTATATGCTCTTTGGAACCGGGCTGCTCCATACCGATCCCCATATCGGTCAGCTAGAGTTTGCACATGCACTGGAACCGGGATGGTCCATACTAAACCCCATATCGATGTGCAAATCGGCATACCAGCCTCTATATTGGTCAGTATTCCGGTATTGCGCTTTAATCTTCAACGATAATATAGCTGTTATGCTTTGGTAGACTGGTATTGCGTTTTAATCTTCATCATTATTAAATGATCATGCATCAATTATTGAGAAAAATGAAATGCATGAAAAAAAATCGCATGCTTAAAAGATGAAAAGCTAAAACTTGAAATGATCATATCTAGCATGTCATTTAGCTCAAATACATGTGATTACAAATCTATTATGAATGAAAATTGTTTTGAATAAAAAGATTGTAGATTTGCATAACATTGCTGTAAAATTTATGTTGGAGAGAGAAAATTTTAATATGTTGATTGGATCCTAAAGATGTGCTTTTATAAGAGAATGATTATGATATAGGCCTTATATCAAATAAAATTTTTGAAGAATTATTTTATAAATGCATCCAATTCTCATACGCATGTCATTATTGATGAAAATATCGCATGTCATGCATGCAATATGAAAGGACACAAAATATTTGATTGCATGTACAAAAATATAAAAGTGAATGCATGGTTCCCCAAGCAACCAAGCCTAACCCCCATGGACCCAAGAAAGTTTGGGTACCAAAATAAACTTAAATGATTTTGTAGGAGAAATTTTGGAAAGGTCCATCAATGAGAAATGCAAATGATCTCAAAGACTTGACAAAAATGAAGAAAGAGCTTAAATATAGAAGAATGTCAAATGCAATCCTAAAAAATAAATGAATTTGATGATTGGTGGATTTTTCACTTGGTGACAACGGTAAAAGATAAAATTCATGTTTACGAAAATATTAGTACTGTTTCCTCCAACTTATATATGAATGATTATTTCAATTGATATGAATTGGGCTTGATTGTGAAGTATACCAGTGATTAGGCAACTTGAATTTAATTTGGTATCATCTTATGCTTAATCATATCGTAAATCTCATTTGGTGTCAATTAGTATCACATAAGACTTATTGCATGTTATGACATATGTGATCCTTTTTGAATTTTTAGCATTTGATATGTCTTGCCATTGATCTCTATTGGTTGAAAATGACATGCATGGATATTGGTAAAATTTGAATGATTTTGATGATCTATGCATGAATTTTATATTGTATGGAAAAAGCAAGAATTGTATGAAAAATGCTAAGTGTGCATGTTAATGAACTTTTATATGTTTTTATGCACATATTGGTTGGTATCTCATAGAGCTTAAATTTTACTTTTCCATCTTTTTTGATAATGTCAAAATGTGAGAAATCATAAAATGAGAAAAAAAAAAAACTTATATTTCATTCACCTTTTTATCAAGGGGGAGCAAATTAGTACTAATGTGTTTGTCTAAGTTTTATATAGCTACAATGAAGACAATCACATATTGAGGGGGAGAAAAATCATCAAAAAATCTAGACTCTCATAGCTCCCAAGCTTTAAAGATTGTCATTATCAAAAAGGGGGAGATTGGTAGTGTCATAGTACTCAAGATAGATTTTAATGATGCAACGTGGAAGACTTTGACGCGCATTAGCGGACATTACAAAAAGATGTCGAAACGATTGGTGATGAAGAGCAAAATGGATGTGAAGACTAGCGCTAATTGAATAATATTTTTTATATGGTCTTAGCTTAGGACTCTATTTATAAGTGAATTGTTAATTTAAGTATCTGAGCTCATATGACTCATATGCACATTCATTTATATGCATTAGGGTCATGTGCAAAATGCTTTTGACTTTCGAATCCTGCATTTCCTACATTAGGACTAGAAAACTGGTCCCCCATACCGGCATACTGGTGACCCTGCTCTGCTTTGGGCAGATTTTTATGCTCTTTGGAATCGGACTGCTCCATACTGGTCTCTCATATCGGTCAGTTGGATTTTGCACAGCCACTAGAACCAAGATGGTCCATACCGGTGCACTAATCGGCATACTGGCCTCTATACTAGTCAATAATCTGATATTACGGTTTAATCATCAATGGTAATATAACCGTTATGCTTTGGCAGACCAGCATACCGACCTCTGAGACCGGCATATCAGTCTTAGACAAAGAGTATGAGCAGTATTTCACCTTCTATATAAATTGAGCCTTAAATCCATTTTTGCCAACTTCTTCAACTTCATATAATTTTCTATAAGACAAAAACAAAGAGTTTTACAAAACCTTCGTAATCATATACACTCTCATATTTAAGCTCATTACATACACCTTCATAACATTTAGAGAACTTAGATCTTCACATTATTAAATCTTCTTATCTTTGTGAGTGCCTAAGTGGTACTTAAATATTCATATTTTCATACACTTCTGGTTGGGAAGTCCATTGTTAAGTGGGTATACTCAAAAGGGAAATTTGTGTACAGGCTGTGAGTGATACTAGGAACAAAACACATTGTAAAGTTTTAAGAGTGAGCCATTGGAAAACACTTTTGTTAAGGTTTGGAGTGAACCTAGGAGACAAAACTCTTGGTTGCGAGTGAGCCATGAAAAACTTGGTGTAAGTTGTGGATTCAACTTAATGGAAATTTTCAAGCATTTCTTGGGGGAGTGGACATAGACAAAGAATTGGCCGAACCACTATAAATTCAGTGTCAATCTCTCTAACCCTATCTCTTTAATTTATCGCAATCTTTACATTATATTTTCATACTATTTAGTATAGCTTGTCAGTGAGAAAATTATTTGTTGGGTGCATTAATTATAGATATTGATTATTAAGCTTAATTGGTAAAGCTATTAGTTTAGTAGCATAAAATCGGCAAGAATTTTATTTCCGCAATATTAGGTTATTATCCAATTCACCCTCTCCCCCTCTCGGATATATGGAGTTGTATTTATTGTGCGCTTATAGGTAATTTCAAATGTTATATATATGGGAGGATGAGCTCTTTTCAATGCTCAAAAAATTCAATGTGCAAAAAATTCAGAAGGCTTTGATGATTAGTAATCACTCTCGGAGATAATTCATGGCTAGGTGTTATAAGAGGGAAGCCGAAGAGGACAGGTTTGTAGAGAATCATTGACAATTGCAATTTATGACTTTAGGCTCTCTCCTTCTCTATCAGCTCAAATAGATGAGTCAGGTAAGTGGGTATTTTTGTAAAAGTTGGTTTATTTGTTTTTATATTTGCCTATAGTTATAGTCGTTCTATTTTTAGCAATCATGTTATGGTTTTTTTCCTTTTAATTTCTTGTGAATTTGAATTTTGTTTCTTTAAATTGAGCGTTGATCATTTGTTCTGGTGCTCATCAATTTTAATATTTAATTTCAAGAACAAACACTTCTGTGTTAAAAATGGGTTGCTTTTATATGGTTGGATAGTAGATAGTAGGACAGAGTAGTTGCTAAATGGTATATTAATGCTTCTACCAGCCCTTTTTATTGTTAGATTATATACAACAAATCGTGTAAATGTTTTGAGTCAATATTATTGATAAGACGATCCACTTCATAACAAATCAATATAAATATTCAATTAATTTAAAAAATATATATTAAAATTATAAAACAAAATTATATATAAATATAATTTATTCAAGTTAACCCGCGCATTGCGCGAACTCCCGACTAATTATATTTAAATTCATAATTAAGATATATTCGAGTGTGAAAAGAAAATGAAGTTAATTTATTGAAAAAAAAAAAAAACTATTTTAGTACATGGTATCGTCTCATTGGCCTTGTCTTTTCATTTGTGTTATTATATTATATGTTAGACGTTTGTATATTATTAGTATATCCCATTCCCATATTACACAGGCAGTAAAACCAAAATATGGGTTCAGAAACAGCTCCAAAACTTCCCATTGTAGATCTGTCACAAGAAAATCTGAAGCCTGGTTCAAGTTCATGGCAATCAACTTGCAATGAAATCAGGCTTGCACTTGAAGAACATGGCTGCTTTGTTGGATTATACGACAAACTCTCATCCGAATTTCGCAAAGAAGTTTTTGATGCCCTGGAAGAATTGTTTGATCTCCCACAAGAAACCAAAATGAAAAATGTTAACCCTAAGCCTGCTCATGGCTACATGGGCAAAATCTCAGCTTTTCCACTTCACGAGGGCATGGGCATTGAGTATGCAACAAATCTTGAAGAATGTCAAAACTTCACAAGCCTCATGTGGCCTCAAGGAAATGACCAGTTCTGGTAACTATTGATTAATTGTTTCATTCTTATAATTATTTCCCCTTACTAGTTCATTAATCAAAACTTTATACTAAGAGTTTATTTCACACTACTTCAAATCATATTTCAAATTAAAGCCTTAGTTACTCTCAAGCTGATCCTAAGTTTGTTTGGCTCAGTGAAGTGGCTCATACATATGCAAACATGGTAGCAGAATTGCAGCAACTGGTGATGAGAATGTTGTTTGTGAGCTATGGTATTGAGAAACAATACGAGTCTCAAAAGGAATCAACAACTTATCTTCTCCGTTTCTTGAAATACCGAAAATCGGAGACAGACACGACTAATCTTGCTTTCAAGGGTCACACTGATAAGAGCTTGGTGTCCATTCTTCATTCAAATCATGTGAAGGGCTTGGAATTAAGAACAAAAGATGGGGATTGGATTCATTTTCAGCCGTCGCCTTCTTCTTTCATCATCATTGCCGGCGACGTCTGCATGGTGAGCCAACATCATTTATTAAGAATTCAAAGATTGTTTTCACTAAAATCTATTCAACTATTGTTTGTTTTTCACATAGATGTAAGAATTCAAAGTTTTATTCAACAACAATGAAAGTAATGATGGTGTGTTTACCAGTGGCGGAGCCACATACATGCTAGTGGGGGCAGTTGTCCCTACTCGTCTCGAAAATTTGTCAAAATATCTCTTATAAATTAATGAAAAATCTGGTTTGTTAATGAGATAATTTTGATTTGCCGCCACTAAAATGAGGAGTATCCAACATTTTTTTGTGAAAATCAAATTTTATCCCCACTGAATTAAAGTTCTAACTTCGCCGCTGGTGTTTACAGACCATCCATTCAATTTGATGGTGTGTTTTTGGTTGGTGTGTTTTAGGCTTGGAGCAATGACAGGATAAAATCTTGTTACCATAGAGTGATAGTGGATGGACCAGAAGTGAGATATGCACTTGGCTTTTTTTCATTCCTGAGTGGAGTGATAAAGACACCTGAGGAGCTAGTTGATGAAGAGCATCCTTTACAGTATAAGCCATTTGATCATGCTGGACTTCTCCATTTCTATCTATCAAATAGTGACCAAAACAAAGGAGACCGCAACATGATGAAAGCCTACTGTGGAGTTTGATTAATTTTTAAAAAAAATAAATAAAAAATTACACATTAAGTTGGAACCAATTTGGTGTGATTAATTCAGGCTTCTGTAAAAAGGGTTATTGGGGATCTTGATTTAATGTTGTGTCATGTGTTATTTTTATAATTTCTTTAGATTTCTTCTGCAAAAAATTCTGCTTTGTGGAGGCAATATATATGAATATTTTCCACAATATGTTTGCTTGTTTGATGTATTACATTATATATGATAACTTCTATTCAGTTCTGATCTCTTGCTATTTATTTAGTAAGTTAGTTTGAAAAAAAATAAGAATAAGATTGGGTATATATTAAATTAATTTTAAATCATTTTTTCCTAAGACTATGTTATAATTTTTTTTTCTTTGTTATAGCTTTGTCTTATCTCGATTGTTATATTTCCTCACACTGAGTTAAAAAGAAATTTAATTTAATTTAATTGTACATGGACAGGACCCCTTTGGTATTAAAGACCTTCGGACTCTGAAATTAGGGGTGACAATTTGGGTTAGAATTCGTTTATTCGTTCGATTCAATTCGATTTGCTTTAAAGCGAGTACGGGTTTGAAAAAATGGATTCATTTAATAAAAGGGTCAATTTGATTCGATTCGTTTACTAAACGAATCGAATACGAATTTAAGATCATTGATTCGTTTATTCGTTTAGGATTCGTTTTATTATTTTCTTTTATTAATTATTATTATTATTATTCAATTAAGATTTGAGAGATTATGGCTAATTACCATAGAAATAATAATATTGTCGATATTTGGTGAGGTATTTTTAGTAAATATATTAATTATATATTTCATATGTATATATTTATGAAGAATTAATGTAAATAAATTATGATAAATTATGTTATTAAATAATATCATGACTAAACGAATATTTGTAATCTATTCGTTTAATAAACGAATCAAATATGAATCCTGATATTAGGATCCGTTTAATAAACGAATCGAATACGAATCTATCACATTTTGATTCAATTCGTTTAGGATTCGATACAAATTCGATTCGTTGATTCGTTTTGCCACATCTACCTGAAATGGGTCACTCTGAAAATTTGAAGTAAAATTTTAAAATTCTACTCTATCTAAAACAGGTCTAAACTAGAGTTTCTATCCCTAGATATCAATCACCTTTAAGTCTAACAAATTAATTACAGTAAATAACCACCAACCGCCCATCCTACCTCTTCTACGTTCTTGACAGCCCATCTTTGTCTCAGTAGAGTCTTTCAGTGGCATGTTTCGGTCCTCTTCCCCATTACTTAGAAAAGTAAATAAAAAGAAAATGAAGATTTGTTTACGAAGTGAAAAACTATTTTCAGAGGAAAACCACTTCGGGTAATAATTACCACACAAATCCACTATATGAGAAAAACTTATAGAGATGGTGAAAAGACCTTAAGCAACAATTTTACCGACTTTATTTCCACTACAGTAATAACCCAAAGAACTCATTGAGCTTGCATCAGCAGCCTTTTTCAGAATCTCTGAAGTCTCAATGAATTAGATCTGCGAAATGCACATCCAAACTCCAATCAACAATCTTTACCTAAGAACTCAGAAGGTTTAGTGTATTGGCTAGGTTTGTGTTTGGACATTTGATTATGGTGAAACAAAAAGATCACTCACAAAGAAGAAGATATAAGATTGAGTCTTTAGGGGTGAGCGTTCTTCAAAAAATTGCAAACTGAAAGCAAGTTAGGTTTTGATACTAATTTTCCAACACTGATAAAGAGGCTATGTTTTCCTTTTTATAGGTAGAGTTTTCCAAGCCCAAAATAGGCTTTAAACCGCGTTTGAAACAACAATGATACGCATAAGCGTTCAAATGCATTAAGAACGAGAATATTTTCGCAAAATAATTTGAACGCTAGATCGAACATGAAATCTCTGGTCAATTTCGTTCGAACGTGATGAAGAATGTGAGTCGAACAAATGATCTCTACACATTTTAGTTCGAACGTATATCATCTGGAAGTTTTCGTTCAAATGTAATGACGAACATGACACAAACAAACATTGCTCGAATAGAGGAACAAACGTAACACATATGGAAGCTCTGATAACTTCATCTGATGCTGTCTAAACACACCTAAGTACTTCAAGACTCATTACAACTCAATTTAACTTGGTTTGTTATGAAATTTGCTAACACAATATCCCCAACAAACTCCCAATTTGGTATTCCGTGACAAAACCACCTAATACAAAGACTAAATAATTTAAATACAAAAATAGTCAGTGTTCACTATCAAAACACAGACTTATTACATATTGACTCGATCTGATCGTAAGTCTTGAACACGATGAAGATGTCACCCGTTAACATGAAATAATCACAGATAAAAATAACCGTGAATAGAAAGGGAATAACAAGAACATAAATGCATAAAATAAAATGCATATTCAGGTCAAGTTGAATAAATGCAAATGTATTACACAATTTAAAACAGTTTAATTCCAATTCAAGTTCAAGTCACTGTATTTTCCCCTAAAAAAAACATATCTCCCACTAACATATAGCCAATCTAAAACATAATGTATCTCCCCCTGCAAATCTAAATATATATCTCCTTCTTTTTTTGTCAAGACGGACAAAAGTCATAAGAAGTTCAAAATAATCATGACCTAAAGTCAAAGGCGCTGCCAGATTCATCATCATCATTATCCGCAGCATTCATACGTTGGGCACGCTCATATAGCCAATCCACGGGCATCGTCAAATGTGGCAGCATCTTAGTGTGAACCTTAGCGAGCTCAGTCCGAACTTCATTAAGCCCAGTGACCATAAGCTATTGAGATATCATAAATATCTGGTTCTCTAACAGGTGTTGATAGAGGTCCGGTGGTGTGCCGGTAGTGGAAGAGTGAGCAGTTGTGGAAGATGAAGCAGAAGTTGTGGAAGGCTAAACGAATGAAGTTAGAATAAAATCGAGATCGTTTGGAGGAGGTGACACAGGCTGATGATCATGTGACCCAACATGTGCACCGCCAAATGTCAAGGTCTGTCTCCCGATAAGCCGCATAAGTATGAGTGAAGCATTATAAACAAAATCCGAAATCAACACGAAAATGATCCGGCAAATGAGACAATGGTAGGGGAGAGAATGCACGGAGTGCATTGATGTGCGAGTATGAGTCATCTCGTGAAGAATAAGATCAAAAATGTCAATGGACATGCCATGCTCAATAGCATATAGAAAGGTTATACGTGAGATAGGCTGAGTGTTGACATGTGACTTGGGCCACAGATTGTGGCAACCAATCCTATTGAGCAAGAAATATTTAGGAAAGAGCGTAGCAATAATGACAGAACCTCCAGAGAACGGGTGATGACGTCCAGTGGCAACATCAAGAATGACCTGATCGAAAAGGCATCGACCAGACCTCTATGTGTACTAAGAAAAATTAACTTCTGAATTGGATAAGAGGCGAGAAAAAACCATAGCGTCAACCTCCAAATAGTGTCTCCGAATAAAAACAGTGAATGAGGTAGGGTTGATAACCTCAATATTGGCAGAAAACTCTTGAACCAGAGTTGTTGATGGGCCAATGAAACCATAGAGAAGTGAACCTCAACCCATATTGATAAGAAAAGCTGGAACTCCAGAATCACGCAACTCAGCTTCTAGAACATTACGCTCCAAAAACGGCTTACGCTAGAGAAGTGATCATCATATAATCGATATGCAATGGGGCTGTGAAAGCGATCGCGAGTAAGAAAGCCAAAAGAATGCTTCTCGAAGCCAATAGATTTATGAGGCATCTAAAAAGAACAAAAGAAACAAATAAGTGAAATGTACAACCTTCCATGAAGAATGAATGCATGTTGGAGAAAACTGAAAAAAAAGAAGAAAAACTTTTGTGCAGGCCATTAAAATGTCCAATTCAAGCGTTCAGACATCAAACGTTCAAACGGTGTTTATAGGAGCTCGAATGCATTCGATCCTAAATAGAGATAATCCCTTCCAAATGACATGCAATCTCTAAATAGACACATAAATAAGATAAAATAAGACTAAAGAGAACTAAACAATGATGCATGGTACACAAAAACCACAAACACACCCTAGGAAATGAGATCTAGAAAGTCAAATCCCTAAATCAAATAACTCAAAAATTAAAATGAAAGATCAAATACCTTTGAAATGATGAAAATCAAGAAAAGAGATTAGGTGAGTGGTGAAGTGAAGAGTTATTTTTTAGATAGAGAGAGCGGCATAGGAATGAAAATAAATAGTTCAGAACTTGAATGCATTGAGCACGTTCAAATGGACTATCAAACACGCATTGCACTCCAGTCCACTGGAAAGAAACATTCGAACGGCTATTCGAAGTGAGATGCACATAGGGTCTCTGTAGACACTTAATTTTTATACATAGCCTGATGATGAGTCTCTTACAGGGACATCCACTAAAAATTGGAAAAACTACAAGGATTAATGCGAGAAAAGAAAGGAACTCGAGGGAATCTAGTCAAAAGCTAATCAAACATCATCTATGTTTAACCTACCTTCTTTCTAGCCAATAAATTCAACCGGATATACATTGAAAACCCTAAGTCCGACCGGGCAAACACAACTGTCATTGAATAAGCATATTTTCAATTACCAAAGACAATGGATCTGATTATGGATGGGCGGATATAGAATTCAAATTACACAACTGGACAAACATGTATTAAATGGTCAGCGCATATGCAAATTGCCCACAACTAAAGTCACGTACAGATCAACGTCCGACTGGACGTACATTTCAAATTATACATCCGGTTGGACATGCATCGAGTGTTACAAACTGCAACAATGCCAATAATGTCAAAAGAATAGAAGAGAGAGTGGGATTCTGCTTCCCCATTCCTATTCTAGAACTCTTCCATACTTTATAAGAATAATGACTTTTCCCCTTTATAAGGGGTTTTTTTGGACAATACAGAATTAAACCTAAGGAACCATGAAACCCTGAAGATCAATACCCTTTGAGAGAGAAAATAGAAAGAAAGTGAGAATACAACAAACCTTTGGAGTTCCTTTTTCTAGTGCGAATCCAGCAACGACCCGACATTCAGGAGAATCTTCTGAGCCACAATATATGTAAAGGTACGACCTGAGGGAACCTTCTATATTTATACATATTTTGGAGTTTCTGTGATAAAATAGTATCTTCGGTCGGACTTAAATCATGTCCAGCTTAAGTCCGACCGGACATGCACACGCATCCACCGAACATAGAGATATATGTTTGCATATGTTGTCTCTCTAGTTTATTTTATCTATTTTTTATTATTTTATTACTGCCATTTATTATATTAACATTGGTTTAGTCATTACTGTTATCATTCTACATATGTTACTATCATATTATCTAGTGTAATCATGTTATTCATTTTAGTCATTTTATTAATGATTAGTTCAGTATTAAGATGCATGTTTCTGTAATATCTGTTTATCTAGTTTACAAAGAAAATTCGTCCAAACTTACACTAAATCCGGTCGGCCATTGATAAAATATCCAGACATCAAGTACCCCAAAAACATTATTAGATCTGGCTTCGAAGAAGCCAAATCGGAAGATACATGTTCTGCTATGTTTAGTTCATATTTTACTATATTGTATTGATTTCTAGACATCTGTAATGTAACTTTGTATGTTGTTTTCCCATTCTCTTTTATTATTCATGATTCCGCAATTCATATGCTTTTAAATTACTTTGTATGTGATATTGCATTATGATATGTGGGGATATCCTCTAAGCTTAAATATTATACTAGCATCAGTAAGGGACCATTCGAACCCAAAATGGATTAAGGTCGGACCTTGCGAGGGGTATAGTATGGTCTTAAATCATTCTCAGTGTTTCATACTGGATGACGACTTCTTTATTCTCTGTTTAGTCCTCCGGTGGGGCTATCCGTACTCTCTACGGGTTTTGAGCCCAACAGTGTAGTGGTCGCAAACTTCATAGACATAGCAGTAAACCCCGCTTCACTCCTATATTCTCTGGAAAGAACTTTTGAACGAGGAAATCACGTAAGACACATGCCATAGGGAAACCACAGAGACATGACTCAAACGACGTACAAGACCCAATGATACCCAGACACGAAAGGAGGGTAGAACAAGTCATAGACCTACACAAACACATTGGGACACAGATGAGATGAATATGATGATCAAAGTACTACTGCTTGAGTGCAATAAAAATCATGATTATCAAGATGAATCTTAAGCTTCGAGTTAAGAAATCCAATGATACCTAGAACACTCAGAGAGGTGGTCAAACTTAGAACAAACACATTGGGACAGAGATTAGATGAATATGATGATCAAAGTACTACTACTTGAGTGAAACAAAAATCATGATTAAGAAGAAGCCCGAAAACTCAAGAACACTTAGAACACTTATAGATGTAGTCAAACCTACCGCCATTAGGACCAAAAAAATGTTATTTACTTCCCTTTAAATTGAGCTCATAGTCTGAAAACTCTTTGGAATTGAGGGTTTTTACCCTTATCTTTTAACGCTTTCATGGAAGCACATGAGTCTCGGAAATTAGTTTTTTTTTTGTGAAACTGAAGAGGTAACACAAGTTCAACTAGTCAAATGTCATACCAAATTAAAACCCTAGTAGGGAGAGTTTAAGAAATCCAATTCGAGAAACCATACATACAATCAAGTCTCATATAAGAATGAAAACTGTGTGAGAGGGTAAATATGTTGGGATTTATGTCCTAGAGCTTCATGTATTGTAAATGGAATTTATTATTGTAAAATATAAATGCATTATTCATTTATCAAAGTTGTTTGATTTAAATTGCATATTGTCCAATTGTCTTGTTTACTTTGATTACTATTTTACCTTCAGACTTGGTATATGTTTGATGCACAATAGGATTTAAGTCTAAAGTTAGTAATCTAAATAGTCCATAGAGAGCAAACAAAGAGGGTACTTTGTTTGTGGTATATCTATGCTGCGGTCCATTCTATACTTGTATGACGACCTTGATCTGGGATCGTTCATGTAGTGACATGGGAATGGAGGCACCTTGTATGATATGATCATATAGGACTGGACTCAGATAAATATGATTTCTTTTAATATCCGTTAACCCAAGAAACTCATTTTATCTACTAGATGGTCATATATGGATTAATCTTAATCCTGAGTGTACTACGAACTCCTGCATGTTAGGCTGTGTCATTTGATTTACTATGGTGAGGTTGGTGTAGCCGTCCCGGCCAATAACTACGTATTTTGGGGATATGGTTTGGTACGTAGCTGGGAACGTTTTACATAGATATGGAATTCACTCATTCTTTCGAGAAGTAGAAGAATATCTCTTTTAAGAGTTGATTCGGGACTTGAATAATTTTGAGCGCTCAACTTTCCTATTACGAATAGAAAGTATTATATTCATAATTGTTATGAATTAATTGTTCATTATAGAATCAATGGTGCTTAAGAGACAAAATATTTAGAGGGGTATAACGGACTTATGACCCGACACTATTTATGAGATATTCGTGAAGGGCTATATCCATATGTAGTGACTATATCGATGGACACCGAAGTTTGTTCGGCTTATATTTCCATCTACGGTAACGGGAGTTCAACTTCGAGTTTTTAGTGGAATAACGCGGAGTTAATAATTTGTAATATTTAATTAAAGAGTTTAATTAATATTTCGGAATTATTGAAGCTCGAAACCGTAGGTCCATTTGGTCCCCGTGCTAGCTCGATTAACTGTAGCAAACCTAATATAATTAGATTGTCTAATAATATGCTCACATTATATTTGAATATTATTAATATGATTAATAATATTTTGTCACAAATGAAAATAATATTAAATTAGTTTAATATTATATTTTCTAATAGTTTAATTATAAGATAATCAAATAATAATTATAAGATAATCAAATAATAATTATAAGATAATTATTACATCATCATTGATAATGCATAATTATGAGATAATTATGACATCATTATTTGATAATGGTAATGCATTATCAAGACAAGCCTTAATGGTTTGCCAAATCATCCACCAAGTTTTTGTTAATTAGTTTTGACCTAATTACCTAACTTGTTCCATTATCTAATGGATTTGGTTGACACTCCACTCAAGTGTGTTGGCCATTTACAATTGATAAAATTGAGTGGATGTTGATGGAATGGCTTTAGTTCATATTCTCTACCATTCCCACTCAAAGGTTGGGTGAATTCAAGAAAACATCATACTTAGCATTTTGGAAAAAGAAATTCAAGAGAGAGCTAAAACATTTCACAAAAGTTGTGAGTAAGGTAGAGAGAAAAATCTTATTTCTCAATAGTTGAGATTAGAAAGAAAAACAAAAGTGAACAAGATACTTGATCTTCTTCATCTCATCTTTCTAAAGCCAAAAGAGTTTGTGACATTAAAAATTTCTCTAAAAAGTTTAGAGGTTGATCTTTGTGAGTGAAGCCCACACTTCGGTTTGTTGGTTTCGAGATATAGCTCGGAAGATTGAGTGGTTGATTCTATGGTAGAATCTCAAAGGAAATTTATCAAGAGTTTTGTGGAGTTTGATTTCAACAAAGGAGAAGGCAGAGAAAATTTTAAAGATCCGGTGCTACAACATCAGCAACTTCCGCCGCGCAATAGGAAACGGTTTCCAACAATTGGCATCGAGAGCTTAAGGTTGAAAAGTTTCTTAACTCTTCTCTTTTAAGTTTCAGTTTTAATAATTTATATGAGATATAGATTATTAGAATGCATGTTATGATGAGTAGGCACAATTAGATTCATGAGATGAATGGTTTGAATGTTCATGTGATGAATGTTTACTTTTGATTCATGTGATGAATGTATTGCGTTGATCGTTAATTTTTCCGGCTCTTATTTTAGTATTGGAAATATAATACCATAAGGTCATGTTCTTTCAAGTGTTGTAACATGGAGCAAGATTTGAAGACCAAGGGATGACCTTGGATTTATTGTACTAATTAGATTAGTATTTTTTTAAAAAAAAAATAAGAGCCCGGTTAACACAATTTATGTATGTATGTGAAACTACATTCCGTTACGAGTCCATAGAAAAAAACGGGGACCAAAACGGACTCCGGAAGCTCCGGAACGGAGTAAATAAAGTACCAGTGTTTTAACACCAGACCGATTTCGTTCGAACTCCAGTCAAACGAAACTCAAACGTTTTGCTACTGCCTGGAAACCGTTCGAACGCCAAGAAAACGAAACACAAACATTTTCAGCCCAGACCTGGGCATATATATGTGTTTTAAATTGTTTATTAACATGCCATATAGCCTAGGGTGCGTACTCTTGCATTTTCACATGTCATAACATGTAGACATGCATGATATTCAAGTCATAAAATATGATTTTATGTAAATTTAAAAGTTAAATTAGAATATAAGATGCATGTAAATGAATTAATAAGATTAATTGGTTAAAGGTTTAAAAATTTGGAATTCAAGTTTTAGAACAAATGGACATTATGAGTACATTATTTTCCTTGGTATATCGGATGGAAACCCGTATATAAATTCCATAGCCACTTCCGAATGGACGGTAATTTGGTTTGCACTAGGGATACTATTCCACGTACCTTTGTAGTAAATAACGTACTTTTATCCATTAAATGGTTTAATGACATATTGTCCATTAGTTGAATTCTAAAATTTTAAAAACACTATAAGTGAACTAATTTTTTAATTGTTAAAATTGATTAGATCACTTAAGCAAACTTGATTAAATTAGTTTAATAAGTTAATGATTAGTAGAGACTAATAAGTATTAGTGAAAAAATTTTAAATGTTAAAATTGGTTAGATCACTAATAATCCACTAGTATTAATAAAGATATGTTTTAGCCGAGCATAATCTTAATACATTAGAAACTAGTGAGATAGAAACCTTAAACTTCAAATAGTGAGTGGGAGAGGGGTATACCACTATATATCCCACGATCTCCTTGTTATCCAAAAATATGAGATTCAATAGGCGCCTTGTGGCAGCTTTGTTCCTGTCCCCCTACGGATGGTGTCCTTATTGGGACAATATCAGGTTTGGATTCCGAAAGGATAGGGACTCTAGATGTATTTGGTGATTTGACCTACCCTACGGCGGCACTTCACTAGTTAAGTCCAAGGGTTCCGAAATAATGGGTCACATTCACAAAGGAATGGTTAAGTTGTTAATCAAAGCTTCCTTGATCAAAATAACGGTAGTTGATTAATATAGGAATAAGAGTTATTTCAGATATATTAATCAATTGAGAATGTCTCAATCTATCATGCGAATACTTGACCTACCCTACAGCGACACTTATTTGTGGGATGATAGATAACAGTGGCATAGTAATTCTTTTAGGTTTCTAATTCATTATGCATTGATCATGCATCATGTTTAATTTTATGCCTAAATGTTTGACAATTTCAATATGCGATGAATGAATGATTGAATGCGCGTTTATTATTTTTCAGCCATGGCATCTGCAATAATCTCAATAATCAAACAACAAGAAAAATTAACCGGGGATAATTATGTTAAATGGAAAAATGACATGAATGCTATCTTGGTCTGCGAAGACCTTAAATTTGTCCTAATAGAGGAATGTCCTCCTGAGCCAGCACCTAATGCTGGCAGAGCTGCACGTAATGCCTATAATAATTGGATTAAAGCTGATGAGAAAGCCCATAGCTATTTGATAGCATCCATGTCTGAGGTTCTTGCTGCACAGCATGAGCCTATGGCGACAGCATCAATGATTATGCAGTCATTACAGAACATGTTTGGCAACCTTCAGACGGCAATGACATGAGGCAATTTCCTCTGTATTGACCGCTAGAATGAAGGAATGCACATCAGTCCGAGACCATGTGTTAAGGATGATGGCTCATCTTAATATGGCTGAAACCCATGGTGCACGTATCAATGTGCAAAGCTAGGTGACAATGATCATGGAAACCCTTCCGACGAGTTTCCTGCAGTTTAAAAGTAATTGTTCTATGAATAAATTGACTTTTACGTTGATTGAACTGCTAAATGAGCTCACCAATTACGAGAACATTATGAACGGTCCTTGTAAGACCAATGCTGAGGCAAATGTTACCGAATCTTCTAAATCTGCAAAGAAAAGAAGAAGAAAGGCAATTGGAAGGCAAAGGCAAAACCAATGAAAAAGAAGAACAACAAAAGCTCCAAAGGAACAAATGCCAAAGGAAAATGTTTCCATTGTGAACAACAAGGGCATTGGAAAAGGAATTGTCCAAAATACCTTGCCGAGCTTAAAGAGAAGAAAAACTCAGGTAAATATGATTTACTTGTTATTGAGTCTCTTTTAGTGGAGGATGATAAATCTGCTTGGATTATTGATTCTGGTGCCACTAACCATGTCTACTTGACTCATGGAGGGACCTTTCTGAAGGTAGCTTCACCATGAGAGTTGGGACAGAGGATGTTGTTTCATCAAAAGCAGTGGGAGATTCCAAGTTAAACTTTAATAATAGTTATTTATGTTTAAATGGTGTGATATATATTCCTGGTTTTCGCAGGAATTTGATTTCTGTTACAAAACTTATGGAACATGGTTTTTCTATTTCGTTTAATAATAAGTCAGTTATTATTAGTAGAAATGGATTAAATATATGCACAAGAAACTCTGAAAATAATCTATATGTATTAAGACCGTTAATGCATGATTCACTACTTAATACTGAAATGTTTAAGATTGAAAGATCTAAAACAAAACGGCAAAAGATTTCTCATGATGATACCTATTTATGGCACCTTAGACTTGGTCACATTAACCTTGACTGGATAGATAGACTAATTAAGAACGGAGTTTTAAATCAGTTAAAACTCGGTACTTTACCTGTCTGCGAATCCTGTTTAGAAGGCAAAATGACTAAGAGACCTTTTACTGGAAAAGGGATAAGAGCCAAAGAACCACTTGAGCTAATACATTCGGACGTTGCGGACCGATGAATGTAAAGGCACGAGGTGGTTATGAATACTTCGTCACTTTCATTGACGATTATTCTAGATATGGGTATGTTTATCTAATGCAGCACAAGTCAGATACATTTGAAAAGTTCAAAGAATATCGTGCTGAGGTTGAGAACCAGTTAGGTAAAAGCATCAAAATTCTACGATCAGATCGTGGAGGTGAATACTTGATAAGGATTTCGAGGAATTATTAGTTGAGTATGGAATTATTTCACAGCTCACAGCACCTGGAACACCACAACAAAACGGTGTTGCAGAAAGGAGAAATCGAACCCTACTAGACATGATGAGATCAATGTTTAGTTATAGCACTCTACCTAGTTCATTCTGGGGATATGCATTGGAAACAGAAATGTATATCCTGAATGTAGTTCCTTCTAAGTCTATTCCTAAGACTCACTTAGAGTTATGGAGTGGTCGTAAAGCTAGTTTGTTTGACATTCCGCATATGAGGGTGTCCAGCACATGTGCTAAAGAACAAGACTACTAAGTTGGAACCACGTTCACATGTGTGCTTATTTGTAGGCTACCCTAGGAAACTAGGGGTGGATTCTTTTATAATCCAGAAGATAATAAAGTATTTGTATCGACAAATGCTACATTTCTTGAGGAGGATTATATGAAAGAATTCAAACCTCGAAGTAAAGTGTTATTTGAGGAGTTACTTGCTGGTACGACCAGTAAACCATTGTCAAATATTGACAAAGACATAACACCTTCAGCATCTGAAAGTCAGATGCAAATTTATGAGAATACCATGCCACCTAGACGCAGTGGGAGGGTTGTAAGACAACCTGAACGCTATCTAGGAAATGGTGAGGTGCAAGTTGTTGCATCTTGTGATGGTATAGATGATCCGTTGACCTATCGTAGTGCAATGGATGATACTGATAAAGAAGAATGGCTCAAAGCCATGAAACTTGAGATGGAGTCCATGTACTCTAACTCAGTCTGGGAACTTGTGGACCAACCTAATAGAGTAAAACCCATAGGTTGCAAGTGGATCTACAAGAGAAAAAGAGGAATAGATGGGAAAGTACAGACTTTCATGGCTAGGCTAGTGGCAAAGGGTTATACCCAAAAGAGGGAGTTGACTATGAAGAAACTTTCTCGCCAGTAGCCATGCTTAAATCCATCAGGATTCTTCTTTCCATTGCCGCATATTATGACTATGAGATTTGGCAAATGGATGTCAAGACTGCATTCTTGAATGGTAATCTTGATGAGAGTATCTATATGGTACAACCAGAAGGGTTCATTACCCAAGGTCAAGAGAAAAAAGTTTGCAAGTTGCAAAGGTCCATTTATGGACTTAAGCAAGCATCTAGATCTTGGAATATAAGGTTTGATACTACGATCAAGTCTTATAACTTTGAGCAGAACATCGATGAACCTTGTGTCTACAAGAACATCATTGATGGGAATGTGGTTTTCCTTGTGTTATACGTCGATGATATTTTACTCATTGGGAATGATGTAAAGATATTATCGGACATTAAAATCTGGCTAGCTAACCAATTCCAAATGAAAGATTGGGAGAGGCAAGTTATGTACTTGGGATCCAGATCATTCGGGATCGTAAGAAACGACTGTTAGCAATGTCTCAAGCATCCTATATCGACAAGATTCTTGTGCGATTTGGAATGCAAAATTCCAAGAAGGTAATTTACCTTTCAGGCATGGAATTCATTTGTCTAAGGAACAGTGTTCTAAGACACCTCAAGCAGTTGAGGAGATGAGACATATTCCATATGCTTCAGCAGTTGGAAGTCTTATGTATGCTATGTTATGCACGAGACCGGACATCTATTTTGCAGTGGGAGTAGTCAGTAGGTTTCAATCCAACCCAAGATTAGATCATTGGGTGGCAGTGAAACACATTCTCAAGTATCTTCGGAGAACGAGAAATTATATGCTAGTATATTCTGGTGAGGATATGATCCTCAGAGGATATACAGACTCTGATTTTCAGACGGATGTAATTCTAGGAATCAACATCCGGATCAGTATTCACCCTAGGTGGTGGAGCTATTGTATGGAGGAGCATTAAGCAATCTTGTATTGCTGACTCCACCATGGAGGCTGAATATGTAGCACTTGTGAAGCAGCTAAGGAAGCAGTCTGGCTCCGTAAATTCTTGGCAGATTTGGAAGTTGTTCCACATATGGATAAACCACTCACACTTTATTGCGATAATAGTGGAGCAGTGGCGAATTCCAAGGAACCAAGAAGCCACAAGCGGGGTAATCATATTGAGAGAAAATATCACCTTATCAGGGAGATAGTGCATAGAGGAGATGTCATTGTCATGCAGATTCCATCCGCAGACAACCCGGCTGATCCGTTTACAAAGACCTTATCGGCTACAGTATTTGAAGGTCACCTAAATGGTTTAGGATTACATGACATGTCCCATTTGCTCTAGTCCAAGTGGGAGATTGTTGGGATTTATGTCCTAGAGCTTCATGTATTGTAAATGGAATTGATTATTGTAATAATAATAAATGCATTATTCATTTATCAAAGTTGTTTGATTTAAATTGCATATTGTCCAATTGTCTTGTTTACTTTGATTACTATTGTACCTTCAGACTTGGTGTATGTTTGATGCACAAGAGGATTTAAGTCTAAGGTTAGTAATCTAAATAGTCCATAGAGAGCAAACAAAGATGGTACTTTGTTTGTGGTATATCTAAAGCTGCGGTCCATTCTATACTTGTATGACGACCTTGATCTGGGATCGTTCATGTAGTGACATGGGAATGGAGGCACCTTGTATGATATGATCATATAGGACTGGACTCAGATAAATATGAATTTCTTTTAATATCGTTAACCCAAGAAACTCATTTTATCTACTAGATGGTCATATATGGATTATCTTAATCCTGAGTGTACTACGAACTCCTGCATGTTAGGCTGTGTCCTTTGATTTACTATGGTTAGGTTGGTGTAGCAGTCCCGGCCATAACTACGTATTTTGGGGATATGGTTTGGTATGTAGCTGGGAACGTTTTACATAGATATGGAATTCACTCATTCTTTCGAGAAGTAGAAGAATATCTCTTTTAAGAGTTGATTCGGGACTTGAATAATTTTGAGCGCTCAACTTTCCTATTACGAATAGAAGTATTATATTCATAATTGTTATGAATTAATTGTTCATTATAGAATCAATGGTGCTTAAGAGACAAAATATTTAGAGGGGTATAACGGACTTATGACCCGGCTATATTAATGAGATATTCGTGAAAGGTTATATCCATATGTAGTGACTATATCGATGGACACCGAAGTTTGTTCGGCTTATATTTCCATCTACGGTAACGGGAGTTCAACTTCGAGTTTTTAGTGGAATAACGCGGAGTTAATAATTTGTAATATTTAATTAAAGAGTTAATTAATATTTCTGAATTATTGAAGCTCGGAACCGTAGGTCCATTTGGTCCCCGTGCTAGCTCGATTAACTGTAGCAAACCTAATATAATTAGATTGTCTAATAATATGCTCACATTATATTTGAATATTATTAATCTGATTAATAATATTTTTGTCACAAATGAAAATAATATTAAATTAGTTTAATATTATATTTTCTAATAGTTTAATTATAAGATAATCAAATAATAATTATAAAATAATTATTACATCATCATTGATAATGCATAATTATGAGATAATTATGACATCATTATTTGATAATGGTGAATGCATTATCAAGACAAGCCTTAATGGTTTGCCAAATCATCCACCAAGTTTTTGTTAATTAGTTTTGACATAATTACCTAACTTGTTCCATTATCTAATGGATTTGGTTGACATTCCACTCAAGTGTGTTGGCCATTTACAATTGATAAAATTGAGTGGATGTTGATGGAATGGCTTTAGTTCATATTCTCTATCATTCCCACTCAAAGGTTGGGTGAATTCAAGAAAACATCATACTTAGCATTTTGGAAAAAGAAATTCAAGAGAGAGCTAAAACATTTTCACAAAAGTTATGAGTAAGGTAGAGAGAAAAATCTTATTTCTCAATAGTTGAGATTAGAAAGAAAAACAAAAGTGAACAAGATACTTGATCTTCTTCATCTCATCTTTCTAAAGCCAAAAGAGTTTGTGACATTAAAAACTTCTCTAAAAAGTTTTGAGGTTGATCTTTGTGAGTGAAGCCCATACTTCGGTTTGTTGGTTTCGAGATATAGCTCGGAAGATTGAGTGGTTGATTCTACGGTAGAATCTCAAAGGAAATTCATCAAGAGTTTTGTGGAGTTCGATTTCAACAAAGGAGAAGGCAGAGAAAATTTTAAAGATCTGGTGCTACCACATCCGCAACTTCCGCCGCGCAATAGGAAACGGTTTCCAACAAAATAAGCATAGGAAACACTAAGAGATCATATTAAAACTCATACGCATACTAACGGGAATGATGGAAAATCATGCAAAAAAACTCTAACCTACCATACCGGGATCATTTGAGTCAGACAAAGAAGACATGTGTCATTGTGACACCCTTTTTTTCAAAAACACGGAAGGAAAATGACACACACAATGGAAACAATGAACTTGTTGGTACTGGAATTGTATCCCTAGTGCGGACCATACTATCATCCATTCGAAATCGGCTATGGAATTTATGTCCGGGTTTCCATCCTATATACCAAACAAACTTATAAGGATGACAACTCATGTAATGGACATGCAGAGACAGATACGAAGAAAACAACAAAAAATACTAAATGCAAACTACTTGAAAATAAGAAACATATGTGCACGCGCACACACATATGAAATACAATGAGTCAATGAGAGTTGCACATCCCAGTGGATGACCGATGGGACTAAAATCGAAGGTTTTTAGTGAGGATGTCAGCTAGTTGGTTTTCGGTAGGAATATACTCAAGAGAAACCACCTTGGATTCAACAAGTTCTTGAATAAAATGGTGACGAATGTCAATGTGTCTGTGAGAATGTTGAATTGGATTTTGGATATGCTGATAGCACTAGAGTATCACAAAGTACAAGCATAATGTCTTGACTAATCCCATATCACTTAATATTTACTTCACCCAAAGTTGTTGAGTGCAACAGCTACCAACAACCATGTATATCGCTTCAGCCGTGGAAAATAGATGGAATTCTACTTCTTACTCATCCAAGCTACGAGATTGATACCGATGTAGAAGCATCCTTAGTGGTGCTCTTCTTATCTTTGTTCAACCAGCCTAATCAGCATTAGATTATCCAACAAGAAAAGTATTAGAGCTCTTAGAATACAGCAGGTTATAATCTATAGTGCCATGAACATATCGAATGATACGTTTGACAGAACTCAAGTGGAATTCTTAGGATCCGCCTAGAATCATGTAAAAACTCCTACGGTGAATACAATATCAGGTATGCTTACCATTAAATACAACAGCTACCGATCATCCTCATGGACAGTGTGTGATCCACACAGGCCTAGTTGGGTCACTTGTAAGCTTTAGACCAGTACTAAAGGGAGTTCTAGTATGCTTCTTACTTTCTAACTCGAATCTCTTGACAATATTTCCTAGTGTAGGCATTGCATTTTCGCATGTGAAACCCGATGATGAGTCTCATTTGGAGGCACTACCTTTTGAGTCATGAAAGCCGCGGGAAACGGATATCGGGAGGGGGAATTCAGAATAAATAAGCTCACTGTCTTCGTTGGTGCTGCGTTCGTTACTTCGTTCGAACCTTGTGCAGATTGCGGACGTTAGTGCCGCGTGCTATGAGGCGTTCGAACGAGCCGGTAGCCGGTAATTCTGGTTTTGCTGCTAGCCTCACGCCCAGCCCATTTAGCCCCCAAAAGCCCATAAAACACATCCCAAATTAAGTAATTAAATATTAATTAAATATTAAACACTAAATATTAACATTTAAATCATTTACCAATTAAATAAAACATAAAATAAAATCATGCCTAAAATGAATGAATCAAATATATTATATACTAAAACTAAAATAAGATTTGCCTAATTAAAATCAATCTTAACCAATTAAAGCCAATCACATATTTGACTTCCTAATCCAAAAATTAATGCCTAATCCTAACCAATCAAATATATTGTATTCCTAATCTAGCCAAGACATGTCCCCCAATCAAATCCATTGCTTTCCTTACCTAGCACTAAATCATATCCTAATTTAATGCACAAATCTCTTCCTTGTGACACAAGGCCAAACCCTACCTCTCCTCTATATAAACATAACCAAACCAAGGCCATCTCCCTCTCCAATCTCTCTAGCTTATACACACAATTCACACAAGATCATAGCAAGAAATCCTAGACATCACAAACAAAGAAACCACCACAAGCCACCTCCCCCTGTAGCCGAAACAGCCATCTATACAGCAGCCCTCCACCACCGAATTACTACAAAAAACCACACCCTAAAACACGCCTAAACAACCTCCTAAATCACCTTAACAGCAGCCCAAATCTTTACAAAAAAAACAGTAACTTAGAAACTACATAGATAACCTTAAAATAATCACTTTTAATTGCACTAAGAACCCACACAACTTGGAATAGTTCTTTGAAAACATTGAAACAGGTAGCCCGTGCAGTGAGCAGCAAAACAGGAGCCGAATAGGAGCAGAACGGAGTTCGAACGATAAGCAAAGCGGCGAACAGTGAGCTAGGACGTTGAACCAGTGGACCAGAAAGTTGCGGAGATTTACCCCCTTTCGATTCCCGTGGAACGCGAGTCGAGAGAGAGACGGCTTAAAAGGTTAGACCTGAGGGTATCTTTCACACTAATCTATTTCATTTTTTTTTCTGGTCATTTACTTTGATTATATTTTCTGTGTTTGTGGTATATGTCGTGTGTATGATGTATGTTGTGGGCATTGGATGAATGAGGGATGTGTCAACTCTCGCGGTATATCGGATGGAAACCCGGACATAAATTTCATAGCCGATTCCGAATGGACGGTAATATGATCTGTACTCGGGCCACAACTCCACGTACCGCTTGGGTAAATGGCACCATCCTCCTTTTGTCGTGCTGCTTTTGTTTATTTAGTTTGCTTTATTGAATTCCATATGTCGTTAGTTATGCATTGGTTCAACCAGGCGCATGGGCTTAGTGAGTTAGTCCAAAGGTCCTCCATTTAGGAGACAAAGAGCCGAAAAGGCCACCTTCGTGACACTACTTCGCCGTGCCGGTTGATGTATGTTCGGTTGGACGCTAGATACGTTCAATCGGGCATACTTAGTTTAATGTTATTATTATCGTTATTTTCGTATGAGTCAATCGAGCGCATGGGCTTAGTAAGTGTGACGTGAAATCCCCTATGGGGAGAGGCTAAAAGCCCTTTACCACGATGCTTTGCCGCGCCGGTTGATGTGTGTTCAGATTGGACGTAAGATGTGTTCAATCGGGCATACTTGGTTGACATGATTGGTTCTATTCTTGCATGTGTGATATGACGCGCATGGGCTTAGCATGTTGGTCTAAAGGTCCTCTCTTTGAGAGATCAAGAGCCCCAAAAGGTCACCTTTACGGCAGTGCTTCGCCGCGCCCTCTTGTTTTCTGTTTATGTATTGCATCAGGTCCGTTTCCGTTCGAACGCGTTCACGAACGCAACTCGAACGCGCATGTGTTTTTGCCTTATTATGGTCAGGTCTCGTATCCGTTCGAACGCGTTACAAACGCCATACGAACGTGAGCTCTCTGTCTCATCTCCGTTCGAACGCGTTACGAACGCTACTCGAACGTGAGCATTCTGTCTCGTCTCCGTTCGAACGCGTTTACGAACGCTACTCGAACGTGAGCATTCTGTTTCATTCCGTTCGAACGCGTTTACGAACGCTACTCGAACGTGAGCATTCTGTTTCATTTCCGTTCGAACGCGTTTACGAACGCTACACGAACGCACACACACTGAACTGAGTCTGTCTTATTATATTCATGCATATTGCCTATTGGTTGATCTTTCTTTTGTAAATGTGTCAATGTATCACCATTCATATGCTTGTGTCATGATAACATTTGAGTATTATTTCTTGCGGTATATCGGATGGAAACCCAGACGTAAATTCCGTAGCCGATTCCGAATGGACGGTAGTGCGGTCTGTACTTGGGCTACAATTCCACGTACCACTTGGAAAAGTGCCCATATGTGTGCTTGTATGGTTACCACGTATGCTTGTATGGTTAGCATGTGTGCTTGTGTTTTTTGAATGTGATGTACAAAGTTGTATGTTCGTTGCTATCTTGATATATGTTAAGCATGCAATTTATATATGAAATACATGTATGTTTAGGCGCATATTTTATCTTATATATGTGAATTTAGAAGCATGATACTCTTAGAAATAATTGTTACTTCAGCTTGTTTAAATTATTATATAAATCTTTTCATTACAAGTGACATAAGTAAGGGACCATTCCGAACCCAACGGTTTGAGGTCTTCCCTTGCGAGGGGTGAGTGCGGCCTTAAATCTTTGTCCCGGTTCACACCGGGTGGCGACTCCATGTTATGTAATCCTTCCCAAACTAGGCCGCGAGCCTAGGAACGGCGTCGCCCAGTTTTGTGTCCCACAGTCTGGCGACTCCACTGGGGATGTAAATTGGCCCCGAAATATTGTCTTGTAATGAGTGGATTTATGTTTTAATTGGCCATGTCTATAGTGGATAAGTGAGGGTTTAATCAAGGGCACTTTGAGGCTAGGTAATGGTTTGGTGTCTTCCTTCATTCACTACCTTTCTAGAAGGAAAAGCTGTGAGGGCACCTATATGGCCATCTACTTGTAGCCTTTGTGATGGACTAATTTGGAGGACTCGTTGTTTATTCCTGACAACAAGCGATAAGAGCCTAAGAGGCTTGGGTATTTAAGTGAGCCTCGCTCCACCTTCCCTCTGGGGGATCTACAACGGGAAATCCATTTGACAGTCCATCACACACCATAGCTCATTGGCACGTACCTTAGTGTATAAAAAGGGATACGCTCACTTGGTCGCTTGAACCCTTGAGTGGGGAGACCTAGTTGTGGGCTATCCTTCGCCAGTGAGAGCCTTTGTCCATACTCTTGCAAATCCACCCATAGACTGGTTTGTATGGTTAAAGTAGCAATTATTTCCTTGAGTATGTGCTTGTGGACCATCCTCATTTGGATGCAGTTGGACTATTGTCAGAAATGCGGGCTTGCTGGGCCATTTAAACCGGGGCAAGTTCGTACTGTATGACTATTAGGCCCAAGGCTTCTGAAATGTTGATGGGCCATTATGAAAAAAATTATTATGTTATGTTTGCATTATCTCCCTTCTATGCTTATGTTTGGGAACATCACCGTTTGGATCCATTTGGACCATTTGTCATGGGATATTTTTATATCTGTTGGGCCATTTAAACTGGGAAGAACGTATTCATGACTATTGGGCCAAAGCTTCTAAGTGATTGATGGGCCACCTTGAGTGCTTGTCTTCGGAATATTATCATTTGGATTTAGTTGGGCTCTTTGCCGTAAGACATGAACTCGTTGTGCCATTTAAACTGGGACGGGTTCACCCTTATGACAATTGTCCCAAAAGCTTCTAAAATGATAATAGGCCGATTTGTTTGAGAATTTTATTTGCTTTAATATAGGTTATATATTTCTTATGCATATCATGCATACATATACCCTGTTGACATCCTTTGTGTCTTAAAAGACACCATAGATACCGTTTGGGTTAGAGAAGGAACCAGACTCACTAAAAGAACAAGTATGAGTGAATCCGATAATGAGGTGTCCCGTATGGATCAGTTAGAGAACAGTCTCGCCAAAATCACTGAACAGTTGCAGGCTTTGACTACTGCTATGGCTGGTATAGCTGGGTCTCGTGCCGGGGTTAATTCTGGGGATGTGAGGCAAGAGGAATCTCCGAACAGATTGGGGGATGATCTCCCCGCTTTTGATGATGATATGGCAGAGTATGCAGCAGGCAGAGTATCTGGGTCTCAGACAGAGTTGCAGAAACTTCGGGATCAGGTTGAGTCAGTTACCCGCAAGATGAGGGGTAAGAATGAGGATCTGCTGGATTATGACACATTGACTTTTGAGGAACAGTTGCCGGCACAGTTCAAGATGCCAGATATGGCTAAGTTCAACGGGAATGGGGATCCGAGGGTGCATCTCCGACAGTTTGTATCAGTCATGAGTTCAGTTGGCTTGTCTCAGCGCCAGGTGCAGAAAATGTTTGGAATGTCGCTTGAAGGGGCTCCCGTGGTATGGTACCACAGTTTGGAGAAGAAGGTGAAAGAAGATTGGAGGGAGTTAGCTGATGCCTTCCTGAAACAGTATGTCACTGACTTGGAGATCGACTTGTCACTCCGTGATCTGGAGAATGTTAAGCAGAAAGCGGAGGAGGAGAGTTTTAAGGAGTATGTGGACCGGTGGAGGGGCAAGTTATTGAAAATGCAGACTAGGCCTTCGGAGAAGGATCAGATCAAGATGATTATCAAGGGCACCAAGCCCTCCATTTACGGCAAGTTGAGGAGGATGACCTCCATGATTGCAGACTTTCGACAGTTGAGGGAAACTGTCATGGATATTGAGGAAGAAGAGGCCGAGAATAGAAAATTCTATGGTCTAAACAGGAGGCCCATTGGGGGAACATCGGGAACCAAAGCCCGTTTCTGCTGAAGTTGCTGCTATCCGGAACAGGCAGTTTTCCAACTTGGGAAGGCCCCTGTCTAAGGTGCTAGAGAAGTTGAAGAGGCAAGGGCTTTTAAAACCCTTGGATACCAAACCATTACCCAATCCCCTACCACCACATTTTAACCTAAGCCTTTTTGCCACTTCCACCAACAAAAAGGCCATGACACCGACAACTGCGCCCGACTCCGCCATGAAATCCAAGACCTCATAGACTCCAAGAAAATACCCAACCCAGAAACAGAACAGCCCGATACACACAGAAACCCCTTACCTAACTACCGTGCCGTACCACCACCAGCCTATATGATCAATTCCGGCCTTCCAGAAGACCTTGTCCTAAAATCCTTTCACCCTCAAGCCTTTTGCCTGGGAATCTGGGATAGCACTAGTGAGGATGAGTTTGAGCAGAAGAAGGACTTTTGGCTTGATTTCTCTAGCAGTGATGAGGAGGAAGTAAGGGGAATGACACGTAGCGGTCGTTTTTATAATGATATGGCGGAAAAGGGTAAGGAAGCTTTGACAGATGGTAGAGAAGTGGTTGAGGCTGCAGAAAAATACTGAAGGGGATATAGTGCTGAGGCAATTGAGGAAGACTAGAGCACAAGTCAGTATCTGGGAACTATTATGTGCATCTCGGGAGCATAGACAGGCTATGGTTGAGGCCTTGAGCAAGATTGTGGTACCGGAGGATGCCAACCCCGCAATGTTTGTTGGGTCAGTTCAGAAGGAAGCTTTGCAGATATCTTTCTCTGAGGATGATCTCCCACCGGAGGGGAGGAATCATAATAGGCCTCTATTTATCAGGGCCGAAGTGAGGGGCAAGAAAACTTCATGTGTGATGGTGGATGACGGTTCGTCCATCAATGTGTGCCCATTGAAAATTCTGGCAAGATTGGGTATGAAAGCAACAGACTTGGACCCCTCCAGTATGACTATTAAAGCTTATGATGACAGTAAGCGAGGAGTGAGTTGAGGGTACCTTTGTGGCTATGGTCAAAGTAGGGCCGATTGAAGATGAGGTCGAGTTCACAGTGCTGGACATCCCAGCCACTTTTGCCTTATTGCTGGGAAGGCCTTGGTTTCACAAGCTTGGGGGCGTGCCTTCCACTTTGCATCAGATGATCAGATTCCCGTATGAGGGAGAGATTGTTACCATCCGGGCTGAGTTAGATAATGCCGTGGCTGCCTTGGAGATACTACCTTTCACAAGGTTCCAGGTATCAGCCACTTTTGAGGAGTGGGTGGATCCTAGGGTGGCTAGGATTATGGAGAAGATGAAGTTTGAGCCGGGTAAAGGTTCAAAGTTGCCGGATTTCAGAGGACAGACTACTCGGAAGGGTTTGGGGTACAAATCTGACGAAGAAAAGCCGAAGGTCAAGAAAAAGGGCCTGAAACTGATGGAGTGCTTTGTGAAAGCTTCAGGGTATCAAGGAGAGCCTGAACCTGTGAAAGTCAATGGGATTGTGGTGCCTGGGTTTGAGATCTTCCAGGATTTGTTGGGTGAGAAACCATTGACTGGGAAAGCTGTGGAAACAGAGATTTGGGAGGAGGAATTGATGAAGTTAGAGAGCCTGACTCTGGAAGAAGATGAGAAGCCTGAAGAAGACCTGATTGCAGAGGAAGAAGTGTCTATTGATGATGAAGACATTTACCTTCCTGACTTATTTGAATGTACTCCCGCATTATCCAATAATAAAGACATTTCTTTTGCTTACTTGCCTGAGTCATTTCCATTCACTCTGCATGAATCCAGCATATTTGACATCAGTTCAGCCAGAACTATTGCATTTAACTTGGGCACACTTGAGAACCCCAAAGAAATTTTGATTGCAAGTGAAGTAACCTCCGAAGAGAGGGAGAAACTAGAACAAGTGTTGGTCAGATATGCCAAAGTATTTGCTTGGTCTTATGAGGACATGCCCGGGGTAGACAGAAACATTGCCCAGCACACAATACCAACTTATCCGAATATGAGGCCAGTAAAGCAGAAACTTCGACGGATGAGACCAGAATGGGCTGAGAAAGTCAGAGAGGAAGTTAAGAAGCAGATAGATGTGGGGTTCCTGGAAGTGGTAAAATACCCTGAATGGTTGGCTAACATAGTACCGGTACCGAAGAAAGATGGGAAAGTCAGAATGTGTGTAGACTACAGGGATCTCAATAAAGCTTGTCCGAAAGATGATTTCCCTTTGCCGCATATAGATGTTCTGGTTGACAGTGCGGCTTTGTCTGCTATGTATTCATTTGCGGATGGATTTTCAGGGTACAATCAGGTTCTCATGGCTGAGGAAGATAAACACAAGACTGCATTTGTTACCGAGTGGGGTACCTATTGTTACAAGGTGATGCCGTTTGGGCTTAAGAATGCAGGAGCTACTTATCAGCGGATGGCCACTACACTCTTCCATGACTTGATGCACAAAGAGATTGAGGTGTATGTGGATGACATGATGGTGAAATCAGAAACGAGAGTTGGGCATATTGAGGCATTGGAAAGGTTCCTTCAGAGAGTTGACAGATATAACCTGCGGCTTAATCCCAAGAAATGTGTGTTTGGGGTGACATCAGGGAAATTGCTTGGTCATACAGTGGGAATGGGCGGAATAGAGGTAGACTCCGAAAAGATCAAGGCAATCACAGAAATGCCTGCACCAAAGACAGAAAAGGAAGTCAGGGCATTCTTGGGAAAGATTCAGTACATCAGTCGGTTTATTGCCAAGTTGACATCAGTATGTGAGCCTATCTTCAAACTATTGAGAAAAGATCAGCCAGTGAGATGGAATGAACAGTGTCAGACCGCCTTCGACAGAATCAGAGAGTACTTGGTAAAGCCTCCTGTATTGAAGCCTCCGAGGCCGGGTAGACCTTTGATATTGTATTTGGCTATAGAATCAGAAGCATTGGGGGGTATGATGGTACAGGCAGATGAGGCAGGGGTAGTAGAACATGCAGTTTATTATCTGAGTAAGAAGCTGCTTCCGTATGAGGCTCGGTATCAGGAAGTTGAGAAGATCTGTCTTGCAGTGGTATGGGCTTCCAGAAAGTTGCGACATTACTTCCAGTCTTACAAGATCCAGGTGGTGGCAAAGGAGAATCCTCTGAAATATCTGCATTCAGTGCCTTCACTAGTGGGAAAACTGGGCCGATGGTTGGTATTGTTGACAGAGTTTGACATTGAGTATATCACCTCCAAGGTGATCAAGGGACGAGCAGAGTAGCGGAGTTTCTGGCATTGCAACCTGTTGAGGGGGATCAGTATAAGTTTGAGTTTCCAGATGAAGAGATCCAAGCAATAACAGTTCAGAGATGGAAGATGTATTCGACGGAGCAGTGAATTACAAGGGAGCCGGAATTGGGATCGTGATAGTAACCCCGAGGGAGAGACTTTGCCTTTGGCTAAGAGGTTGACATTCAGAGTGACTAATAACATGGCTGAGTATGAAGCATGTGCTTTTGGCCTGACAGCATTGATAGCCTTGAAGGCCGGGAGTGTGGAAATCTACGGAGATTCTATGTTAGTAGTTCAGCAGATGCGAGGAGAATGGGAATTGAAGGAAGAACGGTTGAGGCCTTATCTGTTTCACCTCAGAAAATTGGCACAGGGTATCCCCGAGTGTAAGTTTCAGCACCTACCGAGAGAAGAGAATCAGATGGCAGACGCATTGGCTACACTAGCAGCGACTTGGGAAAATCCAGAGAAGTTAGTGATGAGACCATTGATACTGACAACAGCAAGTAAACCTGCTTATGAGATAGAAAGAATTCTGGAAGTTGAGGTTGACGATGGTAAGCCTTGGTATTATGACATTCAGAGGTATCTGGAACATGGTGAATTCCCGGAAGGGGGCGGGCAGAAAAGACAGATAGCCATTCAGAAGTTGGCTTCCCAGTATGTGACTTTGAGAGGGGAACTGTACAAGAGGCAGGCAAACGGCATTCAGTTGAAATGTTTGAGAAAAGAAGAAGCTCAGAAATGATGGAAGAGGTACATGCCGGGGTATGTGGTCCGCACATGAATGGGTTGAACTTGTCCCGCAAGATAGTGAGACAGGGGTTTTATTGGTCAACATGGAGACAGACTGCGCGAAGATGGTAAAGCACTGTCATGACTGTCAAGCACATGGTAATCTGAATCACTTACCGCACACAGAATTGCACGGGCTGTCAGAGCCATGGCCGTTCTCAGCATGGGGGATTGACATGATCGGGGAGATTCGACCGAATGCATCTAATGGGCATCGCTTCATAGTAGTAGCAGTGGATTACTTCTCAAAGTGGGTGGAAGCCGAATCCTTCCGTAATGTTACAGCGAAGCAGATGGCGAAGTTCATAGCTCGGAACCTCATTTGTCGGTATGGTATGCCGCATCATGTAGTGACAGACAACGGGGTCCAGTTTCAAGGAGAGACGAAGGCAATGTTACAGAGGCATGGGATAGGCCACCACAAGTCATCACCGTACAGGCCGCAGGCAAATGGGGCAGTTGAGGCAGCCAACAAGACTATAAAGACAATTTTAGCCAAGATGACAGAAAATTGTAGAGATTGGGCTGAGAAGTTACCGTATGCTTTGTGGGGGTACAGAACGTCGGTCAGAACGGCAACGGGTGCAACACCTTACTCCTTGGTCTACGGAATGGAAGCAGTATTGCCAGTAGAAGTGGAAATACAGTCCCTGAGAGTATTAGCAGAGGCAGAATTACCGGAACAGGAATGGGCCGCACAGAGATTTGATCAGTTGGCACTATTGGATGAGAAGAGAACGAAGTCTTTGTATCACATGCAGTTGTATCAGAAGAGACTAGCCCGGGCATTCAACAAGAAAGTACGTCCCACAAAGATCGGAAAGGGTGATTTGGTACTTAAGCAGTCGAGGCCGTCGACGACAGATCCGAGAGGCAAATTCAGGCCTAACTGGGAAGGACCTTACATCGTTCAGAAAGTCCTGGGAAATGGAGCAGTGAAGCTATCAGACTTGGAAGGAAATGAATTCACAGAACCAATCAATGTCGACAGGTTGAAGTTGTACTTTGCTTGAGAAGACTTGGTCGCCAGCGGAAGACCTAACCCAACGGGATAAGAAAACTCCTGCATACATGCATACACGTAACCTATATTGCATATTTTTGTGTTTGTTCTGTTTTGTGTAAACAGGTGTTGAAGACGGAAAAGAGCGAGCAGTAAGCCAATCAGAGATGGCAAAGGCACAGCATTTGATATGGGCAGTAATCTGAAGATTGAGGTCCCAATGAAGTTAAGTTCCGGGTATGGGTCTCGGAGGGCGAAGCCCATATCGGCTAAGGAGCGAGGTTCCACATTGTACCAGCTTGAGGGCGAGGCCCATATCGACTGGGGAGCGAGGCTCCACATCACATCATGTCAGCTTGGGGGCGAAGCCCATGTCGGCTGAGGAGCGAAGCTCCACATCATCATTTTCGGGATGCGTCCCAGGGTCGAGGCCCATATTTTGTCAACGGTATTGGGATGCGTCCCAGGGTCGAGGCCCCCGTTGTCGGTTGCAGCTATTGGGATGCGTCCCAGGATCGAGGTCCACTGCATCATCATTTTCGGGATGCGTCCCAGGGTCGAGGCCCACATTTTGTCAGCGGTATTGGGATGCGTCCCAGGGTCGAGGCCCCCGTTGTCGGTTGCAGCTATTGGGATGCGTCCCAGGTTCGAGGCCCACTCATCAGCAGCATCGAGATGCGTCTCAGGATCGAGGTCCACTGCAGTATCAGCTCAGCTCGAGACAGCTAGCTAGCCAGGTAAGTAAAATGCATTGCATAACTTTGATAGGATTGTTCAAAGTCACACACTGCACAAGTCCCATCAAGTGGGGGCGACTGTAGGCATTGCATTTTCGCATGTGAAACCCGATGATGAGTCTCATTTGGAGGCACTACCTTTTGAGTCATGAAAGCCGCGGGAAACGGATATCGGAAGGGGGAATTCAGAATAAATAAGCTCACTGTCTTCGTTGGTGCTGCGTTCGTTACTTCGTTCGAACCTGTGCAGATTGCGGACGTTCGTGCCGCGTGCTATGAGGCGTTCGAACGGAGCCGGTAATTCTGGTTTTGCTGCTAGCCTCACGCCCAGCCCATTTAGCCCCCAAAAGCCCATAAAACACATCCCAAATTAAGTAATTAAATATTAATTAAATATTAAACATTAAATATAAACATTTAAATCATTTACCAATTAAATAAAACATAAAATAAATCATGCCTAAAATGAATGAATCAAATATATTATATACTAAAACTAAAAATAAGATTGCCTAATTAAAATCAATCTAACCAATTAAAGCCAATCACATATTTGACTTCCTAATCTAACAAATTAAATGCCTAATCTAACCAATCAAATATATTGTATTCCTAATCTAGCCAAGACATGTCCCCCAATCAAATCCATTGCTTTCCTTACCTAGCACTAAATCATATCCTAATTTAATGCACAAATCTCTTCCTTGTGACACAAGGCCAAACCCTACCTCTCCTCTATATAAACATAACCAACCAAGGCCATCTCCCTCTCCAATCTCTCTAGCTTATACACACAATTCACACAAGATCATAGCAAGAAATCCTAGACATCACAAACAAAAGAAACCACCACAGCCACCTCCCCTGTCCGAAACAGCCATCTATACAGCAGCCCTCCACCACCAATACTACAAAAACCACACCTAAAACACGCCTAAACAACCTCCTAAATCACCTTAAACAGCAGCCCAAATCTTTACAAAAAAAACAGTAACTTAGAAAACTACATAGATAACCTTAAAAATAATCACTTTTAATTGCACTAAGAACCCACACAACTTGGAATAGTTCTTTGAAAACATTGAAACAGGTAGCCCGTGCAGTGAGCAGCAAAACAGGAGCCGAATAGGAGCAGAACGGAGTTCGAACGATAAGCAAAGCGGCGAAACAGTGAGCTAGGACGTTGAACCAGTGGACCAGAAAGTTGCGGAGATTTACCCCCTTTCGATTCCCGTGGAACGTGAGTCCGAGAGACGGCTTAAAAGGTTAGACCTGAGGGTATCTTTCACACTTAATCTCATTTTATTTTCTGGTCATTTACTTTGATTATATTTTCTGTGTTTGTGGTATATGTCGTGTGTATGATGTATGTTGTGGGCATTGGATGAATGAGGGATGTGTCAACTCTCGCGGTATATCGGATGGAAACCCGGACATAAATTTCATAGCCGATTCCGAATGGACGGTAATATGATCTGTACTCGGGCCACAACTCCACGTACCGCTTGGGTAAATGGCACCATCCTCCTTTTGTCGTGCTGCTTTTGTTTATTTAGTTTGCTTTATTTAATTCCATATGTCGTTAGTTATGCATTGTTCAACCAGGCGCATGGGCTTAGTGAGTTAGTCCAAAGGTCCTCCATTTAGGAGACAAAGAGCCGAAAAGGCCACCTTCGTGACACTACTTCGCCGTGCCGGTTGATGTATGTTCGGTTGGACGCTAGATACGTTCAATCGGGCATACTTAGTTTAATGTTATTATTATCGTTATTTTCGTATGAGTCAATCGAGCGCATGGGCTTAGTAAGTGTGACGTGAATCCCCTATGGGGAGGCTAAAAGCCCTTTACCACGATGCTTTGCCGCGCCGGTTGATGTGTGTTCAGATTGGACGGAAGATGTGTTCAATCGGGCATACTTGGTTGACATGATTGGTCTATTCTTGCATGTATGATATGACGCGCATGGGCTTAGCATGTTGGTCTAAAGGTCCTCTCTTTGAGAGATCAAGAACCCCAAAAAGGTCACCTTTACGGCAGTGCTTCGCCGCGCCCTCTTGTTTTCTGTTTATGTATTGCATCAGGTCCGTTTCCGTTCGAACGCGTTCACGAACGCAACTCGAACGTGCATGTGTTTTGCCTTATTATGTCAGGTCTCGTATCCGTTCGAACGCGTTAATAAACGCATACGAACGTGAGCTCTCTGTCTCATTCCGTTCGAACGCGTTTACGAACGCTACTCGAACGTGAGCATTCTGTCTCGTCTCCGTTCGAACGCGTTTACGAACGCTACTCGAACGTGAGCATTCTGTTTCATTCCGTTCGAACGCGTTTACGAACGCTACTCGAACGTGAGCATTCTGTTTCATTTCCGTTCGAACGCGTTTACGAACGCTACACGAACGCACACACACTGAACTGAGTCTGTCTTATAATATGCATGCATATTTGCCTATTGGTTGATCTTTCTTTGTAAATATGTCAATGTATCACCATTCATATGCTTGTGTCATGATAACATTTGAGTATTATTTCTTGCGGTATATCGGATGGAAACCCAGACGTAAATTCCGTAGCCGATTCCGAATGGACGGTAGTGCGGTCTGTACTTGGGCTACAATTCCACGTACCACTTGGAAAAGTGCTCATATGTGTGCTTGTATGGTTACCACGTATGCTTGTATGGTTAGCATGTGTGCTTGTGTTTTTCCTGAATGTGATGTACAAAGTTGTATGTTCGTTGCTATCTTGATATATGTTAAGCATGCAATTTTATATATGAAATACATGTATGTTTAGGCGCATATTTTATCTTATATGTGAATTTAGAAGCATGATACTCTTAGAAATAATTGTTACTTCAGCTTGTTTAAATTATTATATAAATCTTTTCATTACAAGTGACATAAGTAAGGGACCATTCCGAACCCAACGGTTTGAGGTCTTCCCTTGCGAGGGGTGAGTGCGGCCTTAAATCTTGTCCCGGTTCACACCGGGTGGCGACTCCATGTTATGTAATCCTTCCCAAACTAGGCCGCGAGCCTAGGAACGGCGTCGCTCAGTTCTGTGTTCCCACACCTAGCAACTTGGATTGGAGTCAAATATCTCATTTCAAGTTGCTAACTTTAGTCTACACCTGAAATTGGAGTTCACTTAACATGCCAGTCTTATTTCCTATGTTATGATCTGTAAAATCATGAGCAATGAAATCAAGAGGCGGAACCAAGGCCGATGTCCTCAACATACACCTTAGCAATGGTTGATGACGTCATTGACTTTTTTAATAACATGGGATTCTATCAACTCCCCTTTAGAATAGCCATGTAAAAAAGATAGATGGGCAATGTATCATACGAGCTTTATTAGCTTTTTTAGACCATACAAGGCTCATCTAATTTGTTGTAGACATGGTCAGGATGATCAACTCTACAAAGCCTTTGGCTGTTACCAAGACATCCTGATGAGTGAAAAATATATCAATATTTATCACCTTTTGACCTAATATTTATTTATTTTCTAGGGTTTTATGAACATTTTGATTGTTTTTGTGTGTTTCTAGATAAATAAGGTTTGGGACTCAATGGAATCAACTTGGGGCTTTAAAACAACGAAAAACGGACAAAAAAGGCAAAAATGAAAATTTACTATTCATACATTTCGTTGTGCACACTTCTCTGCGTCGCGACGCGCCTCAATTATTCAGCTGCTGACATTCATCATCATGTGCGTCATCACCGCGTGATTATGACATCAGTATAATAATTCACCCTGCCGACTTGCATCATCATGACGTCAACGTCGCGATGCCCAAGCCTTCACGCATCGTAACGCTGAGCCAATAATGATGCCATATGTCAACATCTCATCCAAGTCGTGTACACATGTCAGCAATCAACATGCGTCGCGATGCGAAAGCCTTCAAGCATCTCGACGCGCAAGCCTTCACGCGCCGTGACGCGCAAGCCCGAATTTTGCCTATAAATAGAAACTGATTTCATTTTTCCAAATTCATACTTCCCTAGGTTCTTAATAAGGATTTAAGGATTGTATCTTATTTGTATATATTGATAGTAATGTATTTTTATAGTAGTAGTAATAAATAAGATTTTATTTTATTTTATCTTTCTTTTATGTTTGTAGTTAATTTCCTTGGGGGAAGGGTGAAACCTTATTATGATAATTTAGACTAATCTCCTTTAAATTATATATATGAATTATCTTAAAACCTGACTTATTGGATACTTCCTTTATGGTCGTTTGACTTAAATAAATTATTTTAACCTGACTTAATTGGATACCGCCTTTATGGTTGTTGGAATTAATTATCACATGACTTAATTAGGATTACCGCATATATGATCGGTTGGTAATATAATGCAAATTTATATATTATAATAAGGGAGATTTCTAGATTAAAAATAGTAAATGTGGATCCCCTAACCCCCAATATTTTATTTTAATCTAGGGAAGTGATTAAGCATAA
>SKCR01047394.1:0-42568 GCA_019454045.1 Zanthoxylum bungeanum
CCTACGACTCTGTATCAGATATGGTTCGGTAGGAGACCAAATCTTAATTACATTAAGGTTTGGGTTTTTCCTGCCTATGTCAGGGTGACTCAGCAAGATAAACTTTCGCCTCGAGCGCTAAAGTTTAGGTTTGTAGGGAATCCTTCGAATACGAGGGGATATCTGTTCTATGATACCGAGCATCGAAATGTGTTCGTAGCTCGCTTCACAAAATTTCTAGAAGTAGAATTTTTGTCAGAAGGTGGTAATCATAGACAGGTTGAGCTTGATGAAGTCCAACCTGAAAACAACGAACCAACGGAGGAACCTTAAGTTCAAGTAGATGAAGGACCTTCAACACACACACTCCATAGGTCGGAAAGGGTATCTAGACCTCCTGAACGCTTGTATTTGATACAAGAAAAGAGTCTGGATGTTCTCTTAGTTGAAGAGACAGATCCTTTCACCTATAGAGAATCGATGTTGGACATCGACTCCGTGAAATGGCAATGTGCCATGAAATCCGAGATAGACTCAATGCATGAGAATCAAGTTTGGGACTTGGTTCCGCTTCCCGAAGGAATTGTTCCTATTGGTTGTAAATGGTTTACAAAAGAAAGCACGGGCCTAACGGTAAGGTTGAGACTTACAAGGCCCGACTGGTAGCAAAAGGTTACACGTAGCGACCTGGCGTCGACTACGATGAAACTTTTTCACCGGTAGCAATGCTTAAGTCTATTCGGATTTTGCTTTCTATAGCTGCGTATCATGACTACGAGATTTGGCAAATAGACGTCAAAACGGCTTTTATAAATGGATTTCTTGATGAAGAAATCTATATGGAACAGCCGGGAGGTTTTGCGTCCAGTGAAAACTCGGGCATGGTATGTAAGCTTAAGAAGTCCATTTATGGACTTAAACAAGCTTCACGAAGTTGGAATCTTCGATTCGATAAGATTATTAGATCGTCTGGTTTTCTCAAGAATTCAAAAGAATCCTGTGTGTATCAGAAGGCCAGTGGGAGCATGGTCGTATTTTTAGTCCTATATGTTGATGACATCCTAATCATTGGGAATGATTTAGGTATGTTACAAGGCGTAAAAGCGTACCTCTGTAAGAATTTCTCCATGAAGGACCTGGGAGAGGCTTCCTATGTTTTAGGGATAAAACTCTATAGAGATAGACAAAGGAGGCTGATTGGGTTATCCCAATCAACGTACATAGATAAGATCTTGGAACGGTATAGTTTTGGTAACTGTAAGACAACAAACATACCGTTCAGACATGGGATTCATCTTTCTAAGAAGATGAGTCCACAAACAGAAGATGAGAAGGTTAGAATGTCTAACCAACCTTATGCTTCGTGTTTGGGTAGCATAATGTATGCCATGTTATGTACAAGGCCTGATATCAGTTTCGCTGTTAGCGTAACTAGTAGATATCAGTCTAATCCAGGTAATGACCATTGGATGGCCATTAAACATATCCTCAAGTATCTTAAAGGTACTAAGGATAAGTTAATAATTTATGGAGGAAACGAATTGCAAGTTAATGGGTATACGGATTCTGATTTCCAATCGGATCCCGATGATAGAAAGTCTACATCTGGATTCGTATTTACCCTTAACGGAGGTGCAGTTTGTTGGAAGAGTTCCAAACAGGGATCGACAACAGATTCCACCACTGAGGCGGAATATATTGCAGCTTCTGAAGCTGCAAAAGAGGCTCTATGGATAAAGAACTTTATCACAGAATTGGGAGTTGTCCCAAGTATCGAGAATGCGATTCCGTTATACAGTGATAATACTGGAGCCATTGCGCAAGCAAAGGAACCGAGGGAGCATCAGAAGTCGAAGCATGTGGAACAAAGTACCACATCATTCGAGAGATTGTGTCACATGGGGATATTGTCGTGTGCAAGGTACCGAGTGAAGATAATGTAGCAGACCCGCTGACGAAGACCATACCTCCGAAGTTGTTTGATAAACACGTGGAGTCGATGGGTATTAGATACAATCGTTATTGGCACTAGAGCAAGTGGGAGATTTTGTTGGGGTTGGTGCTCAGAGTGCAAATTCCCGGTTGTATTTCTTTTGAATACTTCTGTAAAACATTATTATTATGAATAATATATGTAGTTTCTATAATATAATGTATCTTTTTATATGGTAAATACGTAATGACCTTAGAATTATTAGTCATGGTACTGTTGCAAAAAGCGTCGCAACTGACATTGAGTAGTATCATGACGTTGTCATTCTCAGACAATTCCTGGTCAAGGTTTACACTACTTGGTCAGTAAAGTAAACCCATTGAGACCGGTACATGTCGTATACTGGAATATATGATTCCAATGGTTTCTCAATGAACCATTAGTCTTGGAGACTAGAATAGACGTGTGGGTGTTTATAGCGGATAAACACTGAACGACTCACCGAATATTCTTAAAGGATGGTACACCAACATCAATAAGAATCTTCTCGGGTTGAGTAGCACTTGTGATTCTTAGACTTGAGATGCCATTCTGGGCACATGAGACATCTTCTACACTTAGATGGCAGTCACGTCAGTGATCTATTTAGATCAGACCTCTGTCTATTCGTTGGGTGTAGATAGATCCTCAGGGTGTCCTATGTGTATCAAGATAGGATCCGTCAGTTCTGTGTACCAGAGCATAGGTAGTCCATATTATTAGTAATCAGATAAAACCATGGGCCCGTGTTAAAGTTTAGAAGCTAGTTCTAAACATTCTTTTAGAGATTGCTAATAGAATAGTCGACTGGATAATCCTTATAGAGATTTGACGTTTACATCTATATCTATGGGATTTATTCGGATACCTGTGACGGAGGAATTATACATTTGCCATGACCTCAACCTGTATGATTAAGCGAGTTTATCCGTGATCGTCATAATTTACGGGTGGATAAATTATGGACACGGAATTTGATTTCGTGACGGATATACCTGAATCTATAGAGTCTCAATAATGAAATATACTCGTAGAGCACTAGAGCAATATTTGTAAATAATATTGATTATTTATAAAGTCGTTTAAAGGTTAAACGCAAGATACATGCTAAAGGGACCCGATAGTCATTTGCTTAATTATTGTGTATTTACATTTATTACTTGATTAATTTAAATACACATTAATTAATAGTCAAATTGATATATTTGACTGATATCCTAAATGAATATATATATTTGATATTTAATGTAAATATTATATATATATTTAATATATCTGTATTTAATTAATTAATTAATTATTTAATTGTTAAATGATTAAATTAATTAAAATATAAATATCTTAACATTAAGATATTTGGATTAAATGATTTAGTTGCCTTTGTTGACTTAATTAAAATATCTATAAGTGTTATTAGATATTTAAATCAAGTTGATCAAATTAAAACCAAATGAAATTGAAATTAATCTTCTTGTTTTTGCTATAGCCAAATTCGGCCAAGGTGTTTTGGTAACAAGTATATATTGTTTTATTTTTCATTTGGTAAATAACCTAATACACTTTCTAACCTAAACTCCATTAAAAGAAAACAAAGAGAGCTTGAGAGGAAGAAAGGAAAAGTAAAGAAAAGCTTAGATTTTAGTAAGTTTTTTAACTTGCTATTAGAGAGGAAATTGTTCCTTATGTTCTAGGCTACATCTTGTGATGTTCTTATGCTATTATTTTCTTTATTCTTTGTGTTTTTGGTGAATGGAACTTTGATGAAAGTGTTGAGCATGTATGCTGATGGAAGCTTGTGACTAGTATAGTTATAAGTATTCTTTTATGGTTTTGGAAACTTTGTTGCTAATCTAGAGTTGTTGACCCACTCTTAAATGACCTAGATTTGATCTATAGTTGTTTTATTGTGTTGAGACTTTAATTGGATGGAATAAACATGATTGAAGTAATTGATTTAACCAATTTGGTCTAATTTTGTCCAATTTGAAGAAATTGAAAAATTAGGTTTTAAGACCATTTCCAAATTTGGAGATTTTTTTATTTATGTTGTGTATAAGGATGTGTATATGATGCATATAAAGTTTCATGTTGATTGGATTACATCTTGATGTGTTTTGAAGCATGAATCACAAAATGCACAAACCCCCCCTGTGAGGCTCACGGCCAAGGAGTCAAATTTGGGGATTTTTGTTGCTCTTGGTGTTTTGATGTTTTGAACATGCTAATTTCATCTTAGAAATTATTTAGAATCATTCAAAATTGATTTGATCAATTTCGGACTAAAATGAACAAAATACCAAATGTAAGGGCAATTCGGTAAATTCACTTAAATATGATTTATTGAATTTTAATTTCATAATTTGATTATTGGGTAATTAAATAAATATGTTTATTTAATTAATCCGAGAAAAAGTTTTGAAATCGGAAAATTTGATTTTCCACTGTTTCCGCTGCGTTATTGGATTTAGCCCCTAAAACCCATACAGTCGGACTATCCGAACACGTAAGTACATAGTACTACGTTTATACCGATTTACAAGTTAAGGTTGGCTTCTAGCAAAGCGCCATGCCTACCCAATTCTCCAGAAATATCCTTACATGAATATGTGATCTATATCAGGCGTAGTATACGTAGTATTGCGTATTTCGATCCTGTATCGGATGTCACGTGCTAGGCCTGGGGCTGGAATTGTGTCTGTCCCGTACGAAGCACATATCGGATCTCTGGTAACTAGTCTCTAAAATCGGATAAACATGACCTAGTCATAATATCCCGATAGCTGCAGCATATAAGAGAACGAGTTCTGTATCCTACATGACCATCATCTCCACTATGACTGGAGTGATACTTCCGTCTTGACATCACACCCAACACACTACGATTCTCAATATACCCAGCAGAGGCTTACACAGAACCTGTTAAAGCCCTGGATGACCTAAAACCAAAGTATATTGATTGTCGCAAGTATTAGCGGTGCAAGTCTCAGGTTAAGACCAATACACCTACCCTGATTTCGGACTTCCATAGACACACAGTCATACTACCAATGGAATTCCGAGGGGTCTATCCAGAGCGAAGCTGTTTTCCGTTCCCTCGGTAAAACACAACCTCCTATTACACTTGCATGAGTATCATATACCCAAATATATGAGAACTATGACGTTATGCCCTCACAACGAGCACAAGTGTAATACTAGTCTTTTACGCATTATCGATGTCCGTTCTCGATAATACTCTGACTAGGAATATTTAATGAATAAACCTTCGCGGATTGATACTGTCTCATATCATCTCAATCCAGGTACTAATTATAAGGACCTCATATCATTTATACATCTTGGTGATCTAATCACAAATGATAAGAGAGCAATTTCCTTTGTCACATAGTTATTTGTACAACAACACCATGATCTGTACAAATAGTGATGCTATGGGTCATAACTGTCCAACAGCAAGGAACTGTGAAACTGCCAGGATCTTTCAACTTTGGAGGAAGTTTCCTTTGATTGATAGCGCTGCATTCTTCTGATAATGCTACTGTCTCGTAAACTCCCAATCTTCGCTTTCGTGAAAGAATGTCTTTCATGAATTTGGCATAGCTGGGCATTTGTTCCAACTCTTCTGCAAATGGAATGTTGATATGCAGCTTTTTGAACACCTCCAAGAATCGGGCAAATTGCTTGTCCAGATTGTTTTTCTGAAGACGCTGAGGAAAAGGTGCAGGTGGAGTGATCTGTTCTTTTTTCCTTTTGCTTCTTTTTCCTCCATCTGTTGCTTTGTTTCTTTTGGAACTTCCTCAGTAGTTGTTTTGGCTCCAACATCTTTGTTGATTTCAGTACCGCTTTTTAACATGATGGCATGACATTGTTCCTTTCCCATGTTCCTTGGATTTGGCTCTGTGTTACTGGGAAGAGTACCTGATGGTCTGTAACTCTGAGCATTGGCCAGTTGTCCCATTTGATTCTCCAATGCTTTGATAGAAGCTGAATGACTTTGATTCAATGCCACTTGATTTTGAACCATAGCTGCTAAAGCATCGTATTTTGCTTATTGCTTCTTCAACTGGGCCAACACTTCTATTATTCCTGGTTCTTTTTCATACTCTTGGCCTTTATTATGTTGCTCGAATCCGGGTGGTGGGTTGTTATTGCCTTGAATTGTTGCTTCATGAAAAATTGGGATGATTCCTCCATCCTAGGTTGTAGGTGTTGGAATATGGATTATTCCTCTGTATGTTGAAATTGTTGATGTAGTTCACCGTTTCTCTATGTTGAATTGGTTCTGGTGCTCCTCCATATGGTGAACTTGTGGTTCTAGCGATGTTCACAACTTGCGTGCTAAGTGTTTCTAAACATTTGCATATCTGATCCAGCCTGGTATTTACTACTGTGTTTTCTCCAACTTCATAAATTCCTGTAATTCTTTGAATCATGCTCCTGTCTGTTGGCCACAATGAATTATTGTTAGCCATTTCTTCAATTAAGTCCAAGGCATGATCTTCTTCTTTTGCCATCAAAGCTCCTCCAGCAGCAGCATCAATTGTGGTTCTCATTATTCTAGAAAGGCCATTATAGAAGGTTTGGACTTGTAGCCACTTTGCGATCTCATGATGAAGACATTTCCGGAGTAAATCTTTGAATCTTTCCCAAGCTTCGCAAAGGGATTCTGAATCTTGTTGCACGAAGGATGTGATGTCATTCCTCAACTTTGCAGTTCTGGCTGGTGGAAAGTACTTTGCAAGGAATTTGATGGCTAGAGTGTTCCAAGTTGCGAGGGCAGCTCTAAAACAAAAGTGCCAACGGCCAAAACGGCGACTGGTGCCCCATTTCAACGCGTAGATCAATCTCCCCTGAGGCCAGTCTCCTGCTAATCTGCAGATCCTGCACATCAGTACATATATGAGTACCACAACCAGAATCAAAAATCCAATTTTAAACTAGAAGTAGTCATGTTTATCTCTATAACAAACATACCTGAAGCCGGTGCCTTGCCCGCTTTAATCTCCTTCTGGAGCGCCTTGTACTCGCGGCAGTCATGCTTCCAGTGACCCCGCTTGTCGCACTGGAGGCAAACATCCTGAGATTTGTCCTTAGGCTTCCCAGAAGCCCTTGACGATTTGGCCTTGCCCTTTCCTTTATGCTTCTTCTTCTTCACACCTCCAGTCGCCTTGAGCCCAGCCCTCGGCGTATGAGATGTCGAAGCAAAGTGCGCCTCGCGCTTGTTGCCCTTAAGCAGCTCTTTCTCAGCTTCCTTGAGAACCGACAATAAGTCTCCAAGAGTATCATCAGTGTTCATCAAATTATAGTTTATGATGAACTGTCTCCAAGTGTCGGGGAGAGATTGCAGGACCATATCTATGGTAATCTCAGCCTCAAAGACTATCCCCATCTCAGCTAGCTCATCTATGTCAGCAATCATCTGTGCCACATGGGACTCAACAGACATGCCTTCTGACAAACGCGAACGAAAGAGTCTTTACTAACTCATATCTCCGTGACCTACGGTTAGATCGGTGAAGATCTTGCAACCTTGCCAACATGTTATAGGGATCCAAGTCTCTGTTCTGTCAACGGAAATGCTGAGTCATAGAAGCAAGCATAATAGACTGAACAGTATCACAATCATCGCTGTGAGTCTTCCAAAGTTCCAGCTCAAGTAGCTCATCAGGTTTGGGCTTAGGCCCAAGAGGTCTCTGTATAGTATATAGTAGCCTCTCGGCTCCAAGGACTATCCTTAGATTCATTTCCCAATCAGCAAAGTTCGTGCCCTTGAAGACATTTTCGCCCATGATAATGTCTCGGTCATTTCCCTTTCCAGTCATCTTGGCTACGATAGTCCAACTATCTAGTCAACGATATTTGGGTACAGTCTAACTGTTACAAGAAAAATAACATTTTATTAGTCAAACTAAATAAATATGACGAAATAAATTTGAAAGCGCGTAAAGCTAAGTATCTGAATGAAATTGCAAATTCAATACTAGTCTCCCACTAATTTTCGGCGAGCCTCTAACCCTCTGTCGAGTACTCGGGAAACATAGTTTCCTAGTGGGCTAGGATCCCGTTAAATAACACACAACCTTGACTTTGGCCAACAAGCTGTATGAAACTTAACTAGGTAGATCTCGAAGATCAATTAGATCTCATCCAATTCCTAGATCTGGTAGGTGGACATCCAAGTCCGAAACATATATATGTATATATGCCAATATATCCAATATATTTTCCTAACCTTTTCCTCTGAATCAACTAAGCCTTGGCTTTGGCACAACAAGCTTAATGATTCCAGTTAAGCGGGACCCATTGACATGGAAAGCTTCGTAATCAATGTCGATGGACAAGAAGTGATCTTGACTTTGGCCAACAAATCACAACTTGGACAAGACACCGATATGGAACAAAACTCTCATGATTCAAACACATCCACAATTGACAAAGGTCTTGACTTTGGCCAACAAACCAATGCCAACTTTGGATCTTGAGTAAGAATCACTCAACGGAAGGAAAAACGCTTAATATGTTTTTGAGGGTTTTTCATGTAATTGGCAACCAATTAATTATCTTTGATTAGGTCTCATCATACACCCTTAAGCATGCTTCTAAAACATCATAAAGCGCGTAAAGTAAATTAATAGCGATATGCGGATGGATATATAACAAATTGTTCCTAGAACAAATCACTCCATTTCCTCTCCCCGGCTAGAACTATTCTATTCCTACCCTATTGAATAATACAATAAAGAAACCTCATATACATTGAGGGGAATAGGTGAGAAGAGAATTACAAGGAGTAAAGAGATAAAAGGCTGGACACGCAGGCCCAATTTAATAAATTCTAAATTTATTACAATTTCCAAAATTGCCCTCACCCTTCTAATATCCATCCGATATACACTATTCATTCATCACATTCATGTAATCATACAAAGCATATATTACAACCAATCTAATCCAATTAATTAGTCTTTAATTATGTGACCAAACAATGTTCAAACAATGATTTGATTTGCAAGAGTCAAACTCATTTAAGAATAAATACTTTTAAGTAAGTATTCTTGAATTATATTGAACTACAACTTTAAATCCAATTTATTTGTATTCAGTACTAATTCCAATTTAATTCCAAATTAAATACATACACATATTTATTTGCCTTAAAGACTTGGATTCCAAATCCAATCTTAATGGGTCTCAAAGGCCCAATAACATCCAATGTCATTTTAATTAAAGTCAAATGGGCTTTTAATTGATTCTTAAGGCATGGGCTTTGGCCATAATGGATCAAACCCAAAATGCCAAGGCCCAATAGGAATCACCATATTGCCAACAAATCAATTTAGGCCCATTAGGCCCAATTAAAATCTTTAAAGGGTCAAGTGATGTATTTGGAATTTATGGAATTGGTTTTGGGCCCAAATGGATCAAATCCAAAAGTCCAAAACCAAAATTGGTCAAACCAAGCCCATTAGGCCCAAATACACACTTTTAGCCCAATTCATTTTAAAGGCATATTATCATAATTATAATATTCCAAATATCACAATTATTTTAATTAAAGTGTATTAGCCATAATTAATTAATTAAACTCAATATTTCCAAAATATCAATTAACTTAATTAATCATGCTTAATCCAATAATTCATGCTTAACACAAAATCAAGCCAAAACACATCATTGCATGCTTGACACAAATAAAAGCCTAAAATCATCATTTCATGCTCAACATGCACTTTGATTTTAACATGAACATTATTAACATTGATTCTAATCAAATTAAACCAACTATTAACATTTAAACATGCATCTAAACATATTATTTCATGTTACAAAAAATAAAATCTGCACAGTGCACTGCATAGGTAGATTCGGCCACATGAAGCAATTTTCATTTTTTGATTCTTTTGATTTATTTCAAATCTAATCATGCATAACTCTAAGTCATCATGTTTTAAACATACTCAAAGCATCAATTTTAAAAAATCATGCTCAAAATATAAAAGCCCCAAATTTTAGGTCCAAGAACCCTAGAAATTTTTCATGCTTAAATTAGGCTATGATACCATTGTTAGTGTTCCTAGAACATTCATAGGATCTAATAAGCATGAAAAACATATAATGAGATCATTATAAGGTGCGGAATAAACTTACAATGAGTGGATAGAGATTTAAAATTTTTGAGAGGATGATCTCCAAGATCCAACCTTTTGATGATTCCAAGCTTTTGAGATGTTTCCCTATCACCTTTGTTGACTTGCTTAAGTGCTAGCTTGTTGATTTGATGAACAAAATCCAAGTGAAGAGAAGCAAGTAGCTCAAGCCCAAGGGAGAGTATTTGCTAGGGTTTCTATCTTTCAACTTGTGTGAATTTCTTGTGTAACAAGTGTAGAGATTTGCCTTTTTGTTATTCACCTTTAGGTAAAACTATTTCACCCTTTTTACCCTAAACTTGGTAGGTTTGGTAAATGGTATATCAAAAAGCAAAACTAGGTGGTTGAGTGGTTGGTGGCTTGGCATAAATGCCAACTACCACCACCTACCACACATGTGAAGTGGGCCCCACATATTTGAATTCAAAATTCAAATATCTCTACGAACATTTGCCACGGCTCGGTTCCGTTTAATCCGATTAAACGAATTTCCGTCGTTAAATAATTAAATCTAATTTAATTAAATATCGATGCCTCGCAAATATATTACGATCGTCGTTTATGAATTAATTCTAAATTAACTCGTTCGTTTGTATTAAAGTCTGACTTTAATTTCGTAACGAAATCCAATTCGTATTAATATATCCGATATATTAATTTTAGCCCATTTAAATAAATTAAATAGAAAAATCAAATTTAACTATTAAATTTATTTTACCGATTAATTCCAAATTAATCGCGTTCTCTCTCTACTGAACACATTTAATCCCAGATTAAATAAAGCCCCAATTAATCCCAGATTAATTTTCTCTCTCTAAATTAATCCCAGATTAATTATATTTTAAGTCAACTGTCATCGGTGAATCTTTGGGAAGCGACCCAAGAGATCTCTGGATATGTTGGCAGTAAATCCGGTTATCGGACTATCCGATAAAGTGAGTACCTCGTACTACGTGCTTACCGATTTGCAAGACATGGTTGGCTTCTAGCAAAGTATCGTGCCTACCCAATTCTCCAGAAATATTCTTACTGGAATATATAATCTATGTCAGGCGTAGTATACATAGTATTCCGTATTGCGATCCAGTATCGGATGTCACGTGCAAGGCCTAGGGCTGGAAAGTGTCTGCCCCGTACGAAGCACATATCGGATATCAAGCAACTAGTCTCTTTGAATCGGATAATCATGACCTTGTCATATTATCTCGATGGTTGCAACACTATAGAGAACTAGTTCTGAATCCCTGTGTGATCATCATCTCCATATATCTGAAGTGATACTTCCATCTTGACATCACATCCAATACACTACGATTCTCAATAAACCTAGTAGAGGTGTACACAGAACCTGTTAAAGCCCTGGACGACCAAAACGAAAGTTTACCGGTTGTCGCAAGTACTAGCGATGCAAGTCTCAGGTTAAGACCAAATACACCTACCCTGAAGCGGACTCCCATAGACACATATACATACTACCAATGGGATTCCGCGGGGTCTATCCAGAGCGAAGCTGTTTTCCGTACCATCGGTAAAACACAACCTCCTATCGCACTTGCATAAGTATCCAATACTTAAACATATGAGAACTGTGCCGTTATGCCCTCACAACGCGCACAAGTGCAATACTAGTCTATTCCGTATTATCGATGTCCAGTCTCGATAATACTACGACTAGGGATATTTAATGATTAAACCTTTATGGATTTATACTGTCTCATATCATCTCAATCCGGAACTAATCATATGGACTTTTACCATTTATATATCAAAGTAATTAAATTACAAAACGGTAAAAGGCAATTTCGTTACTACATAGTTAATTTCATACAAAAACACAATGCCTTTTACAAACAGTGACGCTATGGGTCATAACTGTCCAACATGCATTACATTGGAGTTTTGAATGGTATTGTGTATCACATCAAGTCTGAAACATTCCTCCTTCTTTTCATCATCTGGGAAATTTATGGCCTTGAAACATTGAATGTTACTTCTTGATCTTGTACCCTCATGGTTAATTCTCCTTTTTGTACATCAATAATGGTTCGACCTGTAGCCAAGAACGGTCTCCCAAGGATGATTGGCACGTCTGCGTCTTCCTCCATATCAAGGACAATAAAATCTGCTGGGAAAGGAATTTGTCAACTTTGACCAGCACATCTTCAACTACACCTCTCAGAAATACGAGCGTTCTATCAGCAAGTTGTAGAGAGACTGAGGTGGGCATTGATTCTCAAATCTGCAGTTTCCTGAAAATAGAAAAAGGCATCAAGTTAACACTAGCACCTAAATCACATAAAGCCTTACCAAAGTCATGTTCTCATATGGTGCAAGTGTTGGGAAATCTCTAAGTCCCGAGGATAGATTATCAAGCATAAAACATAAGTGCGATTACACAAGGAAGTTGCAGAATACTTACATCGAGCGGTTGAGCGATGCGACGAAGAACAAAAATTCTTTTATGCCCTCCTTGAAGTCACGGCAGTCCACTGTTTTGGGCTCTCCAAAATTCGGCAATGGTGATCCCTCCAAGCTCCAAGCTTTGTGTGATTCCATGCTCATGTGTACGGTTCCCTATCACCTTCGCGTGACCCCGATTGTGTGCTAGCACATTAGGAATTTTTGCCACAAAAATTCCTTATCTCTTCTTGCCATTCTCGGCTGTGCAGTGAAGGAAGAAGACTGCCCTTTTGGGCGTGAGAGAGATGAAGAGAAAAAGAGGAGAGTTGTATGTGTTGGTTGCAAAATTGTGTATCTAATACACTTTTATTAATTTCAAAAATCATTTACCATTTTCTTTTTCCAAAAAGTCAAATGGCATTAAAGCTTTGCCAACCACTACATCAACTATTCACATCACTCAATCAATCAAGTGACAAGTTGTCACATCACTCAAAGTGACTAATGATTTGACGCTTGATGCGACTAATGATTTCTCTCTCTTTAAATAATATTTTATCCTAGATAAAATATCTCCGTAATTAATCCCAAATTAATTTTCTCTCTCTTCTCATTAATCCCATATTAATAAAGTACGAGTCATACGTCATCGGTGAATCTTCGGGAAGCGACCTATGAGATCCCCGGATATGTTGGCAGTAAATACGGTCGTCGGACTATCCGAACACGTAAGTACCTAGTACTACATTTATACCGATTTACAAGACAAGGTTGGCTTCTAGCAAAGCGCCATGCCTACCCAATTCTCCAGAAATATCCTTACATAAATATGTGATCTATATCAGGCGTAGTATACGTAGTATTACGTATTTCGATCCAGTATCAGATGTCACGTGCTAGGCCTGGGGCTGGAATTGTGTCTGCCCTGTACGAAGCACATATCGGATCTCTGGTAACTAGTCTCTATAATCGGATAAACATGACCTAGTCATAATATCCTGATAGCTGCAGCATATAAGAGAACGAGTTATGTATCCTACGTGACCATCATCTCCACTATGACTGGAGTGATACTTCCGTCTTGACATCACACCCAACACACTACGATTCTCAATATACCAAGCAGAGGCGTACACAGAACCTGTTAAAGCCCTGGACGACCTAAAACCAAAGTATATTGATTGTCGCAAGTATTAGCGGTGCAAGTCTTAGGTTAAGACCAAATACACCTACCCTGATTTCGGACTTCCATAGACACAAAGTCATACTACCAATGGAATTCCGAGGGGTCTATCCAGAGCGAAGCTGTTTTCCGTACCATCGGTAAAACACAACCTCCTATTACACTTGCATGAGTATCCTATACCCAAATATATGAGAACTATGATGTTATGCCCTCACAACGCGCACAAGTGTAATACTAGTCTTTTACGGATTATCGATGTCCGTTCTCGATAATACTCTGACTAGGGATATTTAATGATTCAACCTTCGCGGATTGATACTGTCTCATATCATCTCAATCTAGGTACTAATCATAAGGACCTCCTATCATTTATACATCTTGGTGATCTAATCACAAATGATAAGAGAGTAATTTCCTTTGTCACATAGTTAATTTGTACAACAACACCATGATCTGTACAAATAGTGACGCTATGGGTCATAACTATCCAATAATCTCCCTCTTGGCCTATAGCCAGTCACTCGAGTGTCCTACACCCGAACTATGTAAGGTTTGCTCAAATTATTGAGAAAAGACTTTCGTCAGCGGATTTGCATGATTATCATATGATGCGATTTATTCGATCATCACATCGCCACGATGTATGATCCGAACGAATCAGATGAATATCGAAGTATATATATGGATCGTTGATGAGACCATTAATTCTTTAGCCAGCGCTGTAGCCTAGCTCAGCTGCTAACTTAACTATATCTAATCTAATTAGATTTATTATCAATCTAGAAGGCTTCTATTGCTGCCTCAGCTGCAGCAATAACCCACTTTTGTTGTTTATTCGGTAACAGTATCTTGTTTGGAAGATTTCCAGCTCACTGTTTCGTTATTCAAACTTTGTAGTATCGTTGTTACGACTTACAGTCGGTTTTATCGGTTAGGAAACTTGCAGTAGTGAACCCAGTCACTTCAAGTTCTACTTCTCCATAGAATAAGACAGCATCCTTAGTTCCTCTAAGATACTCAAGGATGTTCTTAACATCAATCCAGTGACTATCACTTGGATTGGCCTGATTGTGAATCCATATGCTCAAAGCGTATGAGACACCAGGTCGTGTACATTTATTTCTCAATGTACGGTTTCTCGGAGAGTATGAACAACTTTAAATCTATCCCAGTAGATCTTTATTCCTAGAATAAAAGTTGTTTCTCCCAAGAATTTTACGGAGAATTTTTCATGAGAGCCAAGCTTTCACCGATTGTATTTATGGGAATATCATTTCCAAGAAATGACATATCATCACTACCTAGGACATCACTGTCAGTGCGCTCCCACTAACCTCCTTATATACACAAGAATCATTTTCGTTTTGAATTAAATCATACTCCATTATGATTACATCAAAACGATAATTCCAAGAACGATATGCTTGCTTCAATCCATACATGGATCGAATAACCTGCAAACCTTGTTTGCTAGTTTTGGTACGACAAAACCGTCAGGATGTTGTAAACATCCTCCAAAAGGTTTTCGTTAAGGAAAGTGATTTTGACGTTTAGCTGCCACATTTCATAAATTAAACATGCAGCATTAGCAAGCATTATCCAAATGGATTTACCATGGCAACCGTTAAAAGGTTTCATTGTAATCGACACAATGTTGATAACGAGACCTTTTCGCTACAAGCCTAGCTTAGCACGTTGGTATGTTGCCTTCCATTTATGTCTTCCTTGAAGATTTATATAGTACCAATAGGCCCAATGTCTTACGGTATAACAACTAGTATCTAAACATAGTTGATATACATGGAATCCATTTCGGATATTATGGCACTTTGCCATAATGGGGAGTCGATACCTCGTATCACTTCCTCATACGTAGTCAGTTCGTATTCCTCAATAAGATTGACATCCTTTCGAGGTGAAATCAGAAACCCATACCCCTAGGTTGTTTTCTGACTCTCTCCGACTAACGTGGTTCTTGTGTATTCGAAGAGTATTGGTATAGTTTCATCCTTGATGAACTATTCGTGTTCCATTAAGGAATCGGTGCCTTGAACAGTATCACTCCGATTTTCATCGAGTTTTACTTTCCTCCCACTTACCACTGCATATCAGTATTCCTCTCAGGAAAAACGCATGGTGAGCAACAATTTAATTGTTCTCTTATGAGTTGTATAAGTACTATACTTTGGTTTCCCTAGGAGAACCTACAATTGGCACTTATCCGATTTGGGTTTTAGTTTGGTATCATCCAAACATATGCCTAGCATACCCAAATCATCAGGAATTAGAAAACCCAGTTTCTTTCCTATTCATATCTAATATGAAATCTGTCAAACAGATTTTTATGGAACCTTATTCAAAATAAGTTCTGCACTGTTTATTCGTATCCGTTGAAGGAAATGGTAGCTCAGAGCGACTCATGATTAACCTTAACATGTCCAATAAAATTCGGTTTCCCTGTACGGACATACCGTCAAAATGACGTGTTCCGGGAGGATTTCTCATTGAAAGAATACTATACTCTTTCAAGTAGATGAGAAACTTATTGCTTAAGTATTTTCATCATGGTCTAACCGTGACGATTTAATACTTTAACCGATCTGTTTGTCTATTTCGTGTCGAAACCCTAAAAATTTCCGATTCGTGTTTCAAAGAAACACATAACCATAACGCAATGCCACATCTGTAAAGGTCACGAAATATTCATATCCACCTCTAGCCTAACTAGATATGGGCCCACTTGTTTCACTATGAACTAGGGCTAACAGATCGTTCCATTTACACTTTTACCAAGTAAGAGTGTTACATGCATTTTGCCTAATAAACTAGATTCGTAGACTTTATTTGAATAGAATCAAATTTGTCCTAGTATCCACTCTTCAAAAGTGTGGATATACGAGTCTTGTTTATTTGTGTCCCAGACAATAATGCCACATTTAAGTTTCATCGGATCAAATCAGTTTGAGCTATTTGTTTCTCATGTTATATGTTTGAGATTTATTTATATTCAAAATATAAATACTGTTATTCACATCTAATGTGTTTATCTCAATATCATCTTTATAAAATAAAACACTTTAGTGTTCTAGAATATAAAGGTATACCCGCAACAGGTTAAACCCTGATATAGAGATAATGTATCTAGTCAAACTAGTTACATTTTAACAATTTCCTAATTTAAGTACATACCCAAAGGCAGTTCCTAAATTTAGGTTTCTACGGTTAAAACAGCGACTGTCGTCCCGTTTCCAATTCACAAATTAATCTCAACTGAAGTCAGTATCCTGCTCATAGCAGATTCTGCACATCAGTACATATTTATGTATCACACTAAGTATCTAAAATCCAATTTTAATACTAGTAGTGAACATATATATGACAAACATATGCCACAATTTAGGCAGACATCTTGGGATATGTCCTTTATCTTCCCAGAAGATTATAATGATTTTGCTTTTGCCCTTTTCGGTACCCCAGAAGCCTATGGCCAAGTCTTGGCCTTCTAGAATGTTGAAATAAGATGCGCCTTGCGCTTCTTGCCTTATTGCAAACTTTGGCTTTGACTCCTTGAGTATAGCCATTAATTCTCCAAGAGTTTACTATTGCAATTTAGTACTTCTAAGATCTAAGAATAGATCTATGAAGATCCTTCAATTTCATTATCATACTTTAAGGATCTAATCCTTAGTTCTGATTAAGAAATTAAGGAGTCTATTTGGCAAGCTTAATGGATTAAGCACTAAAGTTATCATCACATGAATATTCCAAATATCATGCTCTACTATTTGCTTAACTCATGGTTTAGGCCTAATATGCTATTTTATCAAATAAAGTAACTTATTAGTTTCCAGGACCATCCTGAAATTTTATTCCCAATTTGAAAATTAAAGTCGTTTAAATACATTTTCACCCAGGATTATGTTTTAAAAACTAATCTTTCAATTTATCTTGATTCTAATAGTCCAACTATTCAATCAACGATTTTAGGTACTATTTATTATAATGATTACTATAGTCCAACTATATAATCAACTATAATTCAATAGGTTAAATTCAATTACATTGATTACTATAATCCAATTATAAAATCAACTATAATTCAATTTATTAATTCAAATATATTGATTACTATAATCCAATTATATAATCAACTATAAATGAAATAGTTTGAATACAGTCCAACTGTTTATTCAAAACAACGTTTAAATATTAGTCCAACTAACATTTAATTTTCATTTAATTTATTTGACGTAAATTTGAAATGAGCGCGTATGGCAAGTTACTAAACGAATATTGCAAATTTAATACTTGCCTCCCACTATTTTTCGGCGAGCCTCTAACCCTCTGTCGAGTACTCGGGAAACCTTGTTTCCTAGTGGGCTAGGATCCCCGTTAAATAACACACAATCTTGACTTTGGCCAACAATTGTATGATAATTAACTAGGTAGATCTCTAAGATCAATTGGATCTCATCCAATTCCTAGATCCAGTAGGTGGACATCCAAGTCCGAAACATATATCCTATATATGCCAATATATCCAATATATTGCCTAACCTTTTTCCTCTGAATCAACTAAGCCTTGGCTTTGGCACAACAAATTTAGTGATCCCAGTTAAGCGTGACCCATTGACCATGGAAAGCTTCGTAATCAATGTTGATGGACAAGAAGTGGTCTTGACTTTGGCCAACAAACCACAACTTGGACAAGACACCAATATGGAACAAAGCTCTCGTGATTCAAACAAATCCTCGACGGACAAAGGCCTTGACTTTGGCCAACAAACCAATGCCAGTCTCAGATCTTGAGTAAGAATCACTCAATGGAAGGAAAAACGCTTAATATTATTTGAGGGTTTTTCGCGTGAAAATTGGCAACCAATTTATTATCTTTGTTAAGGTCTCATCATCATACACCCTTAAGCATGCATTCTAAACACATAATAAGGCGCGTAAATAAATAAATAATAATGATATGCGGATGGATACTTAACACATTGATCCTAGATCAAATCTCTCCATTTCCTCTCTCCCGCTAGCACAAGTATTTGCTTCTACCTGTTGCATAACACTTCTAAAGAAACCTCATTTACATTGAGGGGAATAGGTGAGAAGAAAGAAATACATAGAGTCAAAGAGGTAATAGGCTGGACACGCAGGTCCAATTAATAAATTCAAAATTTATTACAACAATTTCCAAAATTGCCCCACCCATCTAATATCCATCTGATATACATTATTCATGTATCGCAAGCATGTATTCACACAAGCATGTTATCAATCAATCTAATCCAATTAATTAATCTGATAATTAATGACCATCCAATGTTCAAACAACGATTTGATTTTGCTCGAGTCAAACTCGTTTTGCGAATAAGTACTCAAAGTACGAATTCTTGAATTAATATTAAACTACAAAATTAAATCCAATTCAATTTGTATTTAATACTAATTCACCTATTTAATTTCAAAATAAATATTATACTTTATTAATGAACCTTTACGACTTAAATTCCAAATTTAATCGTTACGGGTCTCAAAGCCTGATTAATCCAATGTTAATTAATTAAAGTCCAATGTGCTTTCAATAAATTTCTTAAGGCATGAACTTTTGGTCAACTTGGGTCAAACCCAAATACTAAAGCCCATTTAAAAGAATCACCCTTATATGCCTAGAAACCAATTTAGGCCCATTAGGCCCAATTAAAATTAAAGGTCCATTAGTCATAATTGGACTTTATGGAATCGGTTTTGGGCCCAATTGGCCTAACCAATTTGCCTAAACTAATCTTGGTACAACCAAGCCCGTTAAGCCCAATAATAACTTTTAAAGCCCAATCCCAATTTAAGCCCAATTAATTAAATCACAAAAATTCCAAATTTCATTTTTAATTAACCAAAGTGTAATAGCATAATTAATTACCCAAATCAATATTTCCAAATACCAATTAGCCTAATTAATCATGCTCATTAACAACAAAATATGTCCAACACATTTTATCAAAAATCAAAACCCATTTCATGCTAATATATGTCTCGGAAATGGTGGGATTTCGTCCATTCAAATTCAATCCAATTAATTCTCAAATCAACATTCCCCAATTGATCTCAACTCATCTAATGAATCAAAAATCAAAAATACCAAGACATTATGGTTCTACTATCTCTCGGCCAAGCTAAGAGTTTGGGCAAAAAATGATCCAATCATTATTTCAAGAAATTTATCCAATCAAACTTCATTATCAAAATTTAAGCATATTTAAAATCATCCAATTTCATCAAATGCTCAAACACATTTTACCCCAATTTTAACCCTAAATCAAGTTTCAAGCTTTTAACTCGCTTTGATACCATTGTTGGGAAATCTCTAAGTCATGAGGATCGATTATCAAGCATAAAACATAAGTGCGAATACACGAGGAAGTTGCAGAATACTTACATCGAGCGGTTGAGCGATGCGACGAAGAACAAAAATTCTTTTCTACCTTCCTTAAAGTCACGGCAGTACACTGTTTTGGGCTCTCCAAAATTCGGCAATGGTGATCCCTCCAAGCTCCAAGCTTTGTGTGATTCCATGCTCAAGTGTACGGTTCCCTATCACCTTCGCGTGACCCCGATTGTGTGCTAGCACATTAGGAATTTTTGCCAAAAAAATTCCTTATCTCTTCTTGCCATTCTCGGCTATGCAGTGAAAGAAGAAGACTGCCCTTTTGGGCGTGAGAGAGAGGAAGAGAAAAAAAGGAGAGTTGTATGTGTTGGTTGCAAAATTGTGTATCTAATACACTTTTATTAATTTCAAAAATCATTTACCATTATCTTTTTCCAAAAAGTCAAATGGCATTAAAGCTTTGCCAACCACTACATCAACTATTCACATCACTCAATCAATCAAGTGACAAGTTGTCACATCACTCAAAGTGACTAATGATTTGACGCTTGATGCGACTAGTGATTTGACGCTTGATGTGATTTGCGGGCCGAACTTAAATTCGAAATGCGAGTGCGCTCGCAAATACTCCCGGGCTCGGGTTCGCTAATTCCAAATTAACGAATTTTCCGTTGCGACGTAATTAAATGATTATGCCTAGCGAAATCCTTATTCATGTAGCTAACGAATTAATTCTAAATTAACTCGTTCGCCCGAATTAAAATCTAATTTCAATTCCGCGTCGAAATCCAATTTCGTATAATATATCGAATATATTATTTTATCGATTAATTCCAAATTAATCGTTCTCTTTCTTTAAATAATATTTTATCCTAGATAAAATATCTCTGTAATTAATCCCAGATTAATTTTCTCTCTCTTCTCATTAATCCCAGATTAATAATGTGCGAGTCATACGTCATCGGTGAATCTTCGGGAAGCGACCCATGAGATCCCTGGATATGTTGGCAGTAAATATGGTCGTCGGTGTTGGGGTTGGTGCTCAGAGCGCCAATTCCCGGTTGTATTTCTTTTGAATATTTGTAAAACATTATTATTATGAATAATATATGCAGTTTCTATAATATAATGTATCTTTTTATATGGTAAAGACGTAATGACCTTAGAATGATTAGTCATGGTACTATTGCAAAAAGCGTCCCAACTGACATTGAGTAGTATCATGACGTTGTCATTCTCAGACAGTTCTTGGTCAAGGTTTACACTACTTGATCAGTAAAGTAAACCCGTTGAGACCGGTACATGTCGTATACTGGAATATATGATTCCAATGGTTTCTCAATGAACCATTAGTCTTGGAGACTAGTATAGACGTGTGGGTGTTTATAGCGGATAAACACTGAACGACTCACCGAAGATTCTTAATGGATGGTACACCAACCTCAATAAGAATCTTCCCAGGTTGAGTAGCACTTGTGATTCTTAGACTTGAGATGCCATTGTGGGCACATGAGACATCTTCTACACTTAGATGGCAGTCACGTCAGCGATCTATTTATATCAGACCTCCGCTTGTTCGTTGGGTGTAGATAGATCCTCAGGGTGTCTTATGTGTATCAAGATAGGATCCGTCAGTTTTGTGTACCAGAGCATATGTAGTCCATATGATTAGCATTCAGATAAAACCATGGACCCGTGGTAAAGTTTAGAAGCTAGTTCTAAACATTCTTTTAGAGATTGCTAATAGAATGGTCGACTGGATAATCCTTATAGAGATTTGACGTTTACATCTATATCTCTGAGATTTATTCGGATACCTGTGACAGAGGAATTATACATTTTCCATGACCTCGACCTGTATGATTCAGCGAGATTATCCGTGATCGTCATAATTTACGGGTGGATAAATTATGGACACGAAATTTGATTTTGTGACGGATATACCTGAATCTAGAGAGTCTCAATAATGAAATATACTCGTAGAGCACTAGAGCAACATTTGTAAATAATATTGATTATTTATAAAGTCGTTTAAAGGTTAAACGCAAGATACATGCTAAAGGGACCCGATAGTCATTTGCTTAATTATTGTGTATTTACATTTAATACTTGATTAATTTAAATACACATTAATTAATAGTCAAATTGAGATATTTGACTTATATCCTAAATGAATATATATATTTGATATTTAATGTAAATATTATATATATATTTAATATATTTGTATTTAATTAATTAATTAATTATTTAATTGTTAAATGATTAAATTAATTAAAATATAAATATCTTAACATTTGGATATTTGGATTAAATGATTTAGTTGCCTTTGTTGACTTAATTAAAATATCTATAAAGTGTTATTAGATATTTAAATCAAGTTGATCAAATTAAAACCAAATGAAATTGAAATTAATATTTCTTGTTTTTGCTATAGCCAAATTCGGCCAAGGTGTTTTGGTAACAAGTATATATTGTTTTATTTTTCATTTGGTAAATAACCTAATACACTTTCTAACCTAAACTCCATTAAAAGAAAACAAGAGAAGCTTGAGAGGAAGAAAGGAAAAGTAAAGAAAAACTTGGATTTTAGTAAGTTTTCTTAACTTGCTATTAGAGAGGAAATTGTTCCTTATGTTCTAGGCTACATCTTGTGATGTTCTTATGCTATTATTTTCTTTATTCTTTGTTTTTTTGGTGAATGGAACTTTGATGAAAGTGTTGAGCATGTATGATGATGGAAGCTTGTGACTAGTGTAGTTATAAGTATTCTTTTATGGTTTTGGAAGCTTTGTTGCTAATCTAGAGTTGTTGACCCACTCTTAAATGACCTATATTTGATCTATAGTTGTTTCATTGTGTTGAGACTTTAATTGGATGGAAGAAACATGATTGAAGTAATTGATTTAACCAATTTGGTCTAATTTTGTCCAATTTGAAGAAATTGAAAAATTAGGTTTTAAGACCATTTCCAAATTTGGGGATTTTCATTTATGTTGTGTATAAGGATGTGTATATGATGCATATAAAGTTTCATGTTGATTGGATTACATCTTGATGTGTTTTGAAGCATGAAATCACAAAATGCACAACCCCCCCTCCTTTGTGAGGCTCACGGCCAAGGAGTCAAATTTGGGGATTTTTGTTACTCTTGGTGTTTTGATGTTTTGAACATGCTAAGTTCATCTTATAAATGATTTAGAATCATGCAAAATTTATTTGATCAATTTCGGACTAAAATGAACAAAATACCAAATGTAAGGGCAATTCGGTAAATTCACTTAAATATGATTTATTGAATTTTAATTTCATAATTTGATTATTGGGTAATTAAATAAATAAGTTTATTTAATTAATCCAAGAAAAAGTTTTGAAATCGGAAAACTTGATTTTCCACCGTTTCCGCTGCGTTACCGGATTTAGCCCCTAAAACCCCTACAAAATGGTATCAGAGCGAGTCTGATTCTAGGCCCCCTAAAATGATTAGCCTTTATTAAATCAATGTTTAATCATGTTTTCTTTCCTTTATACATGCTTATTAGAATCTAATTTGATTAGATTTAGGGTGTATGACACTTAGCAGAAAATCTCTGATTAATAAGGTTTAAATGTAATTATGTATTTGATGCATGTTATATGGTCCGTCTTGTCAATACGGTTTATGAATACTTCTCTGTGTCTACATCCGAGACCGTGCCTCTGCTGTGAGTGTGTAGCCGATAGAGATTTATTTATACCAGATGTATATCAGATACTAGATAAATTCAAGCGAAAGCGTAATTCTGAACGTGCCCTAGCTGTCAGGATTACGTAAGTAACTTGAGTTTATCATTGACGAGTTTAACCTTGGTACGTCTCCTTGTGGGCCTGCCTTCGCAGCGACAACGAGAAACGACCAGGACCGGAAACTCAGGAGTCATTAGTGAATGATTGACAAATAAGTTGTCTACCTGATGAATATACGTAGGCGAGACCGTGCCTCTACTGTGAGCTGAAATATATTCACGGGATCCACTTTTCACTATTTGTATTTAATTTAATTATTAAATCTTTGTATTCTGTTTGGGGATTACAGTATTGCATGATTTAGTGGGAGGGGCATTTTTAGATTAAAAATCCATGATCTAGTTTATGCTTTTGATATTATATGAAACTGCTTAATTTCTGCTAACCATTTTTCGTGATCTATATGATAGATTTGCGATGGCGGCACCATCCACAAATCAGTTTGCGCGTATGCTTGATGCGAACAAACTCAAAGGCGCTGAAAACTTCGCTGACTGGGACTTGGATTTGAGGATTATCCTCGATTCTGAGAAACTGTGATATATTCTTGAGGGTCCGTTGCCCCATGCTGTTGGTGCGGATGCTTCGGAGGAGGAACACCAAGTTTTTGAAACTTGGAAGAATGATGATTTAAGAGTTAAATCATACATCCTTAGTTCACTGTCTCCGGGACTCAAGAAACAGTATTATGGCATGTCAGATGCCTATACGATGATGACTCGATTGAGACAGTAATTTGAGAACCAAGAACAAGTGATTGTTCACAAAGTCGCAATGGAACTGTTCCATGCGCGGTTGGATGAGGGGCAAGCTATTAGCCGGCATGTTCTTCAAATAATCAATTTGATCGATCAATTGAGGCAACATAATCTCATTCTAAATGACATTCTTGGTAGGAGTGTCATTCTTGGTTCTCTCACAGCTTCATATCGCCAGTTCGTGATGTATTTCAACATGAATGAGACTATCTGTACCTACCATGAGTTACATAGGATATTGCTCACGGCGGAGGAGGACCTTAAGAATGGAGTACCGACTCGCCCTCATAGACCCACTTCTCTTTCCGCTTCTTCCCAGGCCTGGCCAAAGGGAAAGAAGAAGAAAGGGAAGAAGAAGAAGGGTTTTGGTCCTCAACCGCAGGCAAAGATAGCTAAGCCCAAAAGGGCTTCTGAAGACAAGTGCCATCACTGCAGCAAAGTCGGGCACTGGAAAAGGAACTGTCCTGACTACATCGCCCAGCTGAGGAGTGAGAGAGCATCTACGTCAGGTACATTTATTTTTCCAGTTATTGATATATCTTTGGCTTGTGAAGTCGTTACATCCAACTGGATTTTAGATTCTGCTTGTCTCATTCACATTTGCAATTCGTTGCAGGTGCTGAAGGAAAGTAGGAGGCTGTAGCCCGGAGAGATGCAGTTGCGATTCGGGAGTGGAGACTCTTTGGATGCAGTTGCAGTGGGAGTATGCGAGATCTCATTGCCGAATGGGACACTTTTGTTAAATGAATGCCATTTTGTACCGGGATGTGTAGCTAATATTATATCACTTTTTGTATTGGATACATAAGGCTTTTGTATTAATATTAAGAATAGTTCTTTATATTTATATGATAGAAATAATATTCAGATCCTTAGTTGTCCAAACCAGCATGGTCATTATACATTGCAAACTTCAAAAGATATTTTAAATACTGGAGTTAATAAACGTAGTTTACCTGTAATTAATGATACTGAACTTTGGCATATGCGGCTTGGTTACATTGGCGTTAAACACCTTACCCAATTGGTTAGGAATTGTTTGATACCAGATCTTACCATTGAATCCTATCCAACTTGTGAATCATGTATTCAGGGTAAGATGACCAAAGCCCCATTTTCTGGTGTTGGACACCGCGCCACTAACTTACTGGAACTCGTACATTCTGATGTATGTGGTCCACTAAGTCAAACTGATCACAGTGGTTATTCGTACTTCGTTACCTTTACCGATGATCCGTCACGGTACAGTTATGTCTATTTGATGCGACATAAATCGGAAACCTTTGAAAAGTTCAAAGAATTCTGAAATGAAGTAGAAAAACAAACTGGTCAATATATTAAATGCCTTCGATCAGATCGAGGCGGGAATATATGAGTGGTGAGTTCATGGATTATATGAAGGAGAATGGGATTCTCGCTCAATATACTCCTCCAGGTACCCCACAACACAATGGAGTAATCTGAGAGGAGAAATCAGACTTTATTGGATATGGTCCGATCAATGTTGAGTTTCACAGATTTGCCCTATTATCTATGGGGCTACTCTCTTTTAACAGCTGCACATCTTTTGAACAAGATTCCCTCAAAAGCTGTTCCTACGACTCTGTATCAGATATGGTTCGGTAGGAGACCAAATCTTAATTACATTAAGGTTTGGGTTTTTCCTGCCTATGTCAGGGTGACTCAGCAAGATAAACTTTCGCCTCGAGCGCTAAAGTTTAGGTTTGTAGGGAATCCTTCGAATACGAGGGGATATCTGTTCTATGATACCGAGCATCGAAATGTGTTCGTAGCTCGCTTCACAAAATTTCTAGAAGTAGAATTTTTGTCAGAAGGTGGTAATCATAGACAGGTTGAGCTTGATGAAGTCCAACCTGAAAACAACGAACCAACGAGGAACCTTAAGTTCAAGTAGATGAAGGACCTTCAACACACACACTCCATAGGTCGGAAAGGGTATCTAGACCTCCTGAACGCTTGTATTTGATACAAGAAAAGAGTCTGGATGTTCTCTTAGTTGAAGAGACAGATCCTTTCACCTATAGAGAATCGATGTTGGACATCGACTCCGTGAAATGGCAATGTGCCATGAAATCCGAGATAGACTCAATGCATGAGAATCAAGTTTGGGACTTGGTTCCGCTTCCCGAAGGAATTGTTCCTATTGGTTGTAAATGGTTTACAAAAGAAAGCACGGGCCTAACGGTAAGGTTGAGACTTACAAGGCCCGACTGGTAGCAAAAGGTTACACGTAGCGACCTGGCGTCGACTACGATGAAACTTTTTCACCGGTAGCAATGCTTAAGTCTATTCGGATTTTGCTTTCTATAGCTGCGTATCATGACTACGAGATTTGGCAAATAGACGTCAAAACGGCTTTTATAAATGGATTTCTTGATGAAGAAATCTATATGGAACAGCCGGGAAGGTTTTGCGTCCAGTGAAAACTCGGGCATGGTATGTAAGCTTAAGAAGTCCATTTATGGACTTAAACAAGCTTCACGAAGTTGGAATCTTCGATTCGATAAGATTATTAGATCGTCTGGTTTTCTCAAGAATTCAAAAGAATCCTGTGTGTATCAGAAGGCCAGTGGGAGCATGGTCGTATTTTTAGTCCTATATGTTGATGACATCCTAATCATTGGGAATGATTTAGGTATGTTACAAGGCGTAAAAGCGTACCTCTGTAAGAATTTCTCCATGAAGGACCTGGGAGAGGCTTCCTATGTTTTAGGGATAAAACTCTATAGAGATAGACAAAGGAGGCTGATTGGGTTATCCCAATCAACGTACATAGATAAGATCTTGGAACGGTATAGTTTTGGTAACTGTAAGACAACAAACATACCGTTCAGACATGGGATTCATCTTTCTAAGAAGATGAGTCCACAAACAGAAGATGAGAAGGTTAGAATGTCTAACCAACCTTATGCTTCGTGTTTGGGTAGCATAATGTATGCCATGTTATGTACAAGGCCTGATATCAGTTTCGCTGTTAGCGTAACTAGTAGATATCAGTCTAATCCAGGTAATGACCATTGGATGGCCATTAAACATATCCTCAAGTATCTTAAAGGTACTAAGGATAAGTTAATAATTTATGGAGGAAACGAATTGCAAGTTAATGGGTATATGGATTCTGATTTCCAATCGGATCCCGATGATAGAAAGTCTACATCTGGATTCGTATTTACCCTTAACGGAGGTGCAGTTTGTTGGAAGAGTTCCAAACAGGGATCGACAACAGATTCCACCACTGAGGCGGAATATATTGCAGCTTCTGAAGCTGCAAAAGAGGCTCTATGGATAAAGAACTTTATCACAGAATTGGGAGTTGTCCCAGGTATCGAGAATGCGATTCCGTTATACAGTGATAATACTGGAGCCATTGCGCAAGCAAAGGAACCGAGGGAGCATCAGAAGTCGAAGCATGTGGAACAAAGTACCACATCATTCGAGAGATTGTGTCACATGGGGATATTGTCGTGTGCAAGGTACCGAGTGAAGATAATGTAGCAGACCCGCTGACGAAGACCATACCTCCGAAGTTGTTTGATAAACACGTGGAGTCGATGGGTATTAGATACAATCGTTATTGGCACTAGAGCAAGTGGGAGATTTTGTTGGGGTTGGTGCTCAGAGTGCAAATTCCCGGTTGTATTTCTTTTGAATACTTCTGTAAAACATTATTATTATGAATAATATATGTAGTTTCTATAATATAATGTATCTTTTTATATGGTAAATACGTAATGACCTTAGAATTATTAGTCATGGTACTGTTGCAAAAAGCGTCGCAACTGACATTGAGTAGTATCATGACGTTGTCATTCTCAGACAATTCCTGGTCAAGGTTTACACTACTTGGTCAGTAAAGTAAACCCATTGAGACCGGTACATGTCGTATACTGGAATATATGATTCCAATGGTTTCTCAATGAACCATTAGTCTTGGAGACTAGAATAGACGTGTGGGTGTTTATAGCGGATAAACACTGAACGACTCACCGAATATTCTTAAAGGATGGTACACCAACATCAATAAGAATCTTCTCGGGTTGAGTAGCACTTGTGATTCTTAGACTTGAGATGCCATTCTGGGCACATGAGACATCTTCTACACTTAGATGGCAGTCACGTCAGTGATCTATTTAGATCAGACCTCTGTCTATTCGTTGGGTGTAGATAGATCCTCAGGGTGTCCTATGTGTATCAAGATAGGATCCGTCAGTTCTGTGTACCAGAGCATAGGTAGTCCATATTATTAGTAATCAGATAAAACCATGGGCCCGTGTTAAAGTTTAGAAGCTAGTTCTAAACATTCTTTTAGAGATTGCTAATAGAATAGTCGACTGGATAATCCTTATAGAGATTTGACGTTTACATCTATATCTATGGGATTTATTCGGATACCTGTGACGGAGGAATTATACATTTGCCATGACCTCAACCTGTATGATTAAGCGAGTTTATCCGTGATCGTCATAATTTACGGGTGGATAAATTATGGACACGGAATTTGATTTCGTGACGGATATACCTGAATCTATAGAGTCTCAATAATGAAATATACTCGTAGAGCACTAGAGCAATATTTGTAAATAATATTGATTATTTATAAAGTCGTTTAAAGGTTAAACGCAAGATACATGCTAAAGGGACCCGATAGTCATTTGCTTAATTATTGTGTATTTACATTTATTACTTGATTAATTTAAATACACATTAATTAATAGTCAAATTGATATATTTGACTGATATCCTAAATGAATATATATATTTGATATTTAATGTAAATATTATATATATATTTAATATATCTGTATTTAATTAATTAATTAATTATTTAATTGTTAAATGATTAAATTAATTAAAATATAAATATCTTAACATTAAGATATTTGGATTAAATGATTTAGTTGCCTTTGTTGACTTAATTAAAATATCTATAAAGTGTTATTAGATATTTAAATCAAGTTGATCAAATTAAATTAAACCAAATGAAATTGAAATTAATATTTCTTGTTTTTGCTATGCCAAATTCGGCCAAGGTGTTTTGGTAACAAGTATATATTGTTTTATTTTTCATTTGTAAATAACCTAATACACTTTCTAACCTAAACTCCATTAAAAGAAAACATGAGAAGCTTGAGAGGAAGAAAGGAAAAGTAAAGAAAAGCTTAGATTTTAGTAAGTTTTCTTAACTTGCTATTAGAGAGGAAATTGTTCCTTATGTTCTAGGCTACATCTTGTGATGTTCTTATGCTATTATTTTCTTTATTCTTTGTGTTTTTGGTGAATGGAACTGGTGATGAAAGTGTTGAGCATGTATGCTGATGGAAGCTTGTGACTAGTATAGTTATAAGTATTCTTTTATGGTTTTGGAAACTTTGTTGCTAATCTAGAGTTGTTGACCCACTCTTAAATGACCTAGATTTGATCTTAGTTGTTTCATTGTGTTGAGACTTTAATTGGATGGAATAAACATGATTGAAGTAATTGATTTAACCATTTGGTCTAATTTTGTCCAATTTGAAGAAATTGAAAAATTAGGTTTTAAGACCATTTCCAAATTTGGAGATTTTCATTTATGTTGTGTATAAGGATGTGTATATGATGCATATAAAGTTTCATGTTGATTGGATTACATCTTGATGTGTTTTGAAGCATGAAATCACAAAATGCACAAACCCCCCCTTTGTGAGGCTCACGGCCAAGGAGTCAAATTTGGGGATTTTTGTTGCTCTTGGTGTTTTGATGTTTTGAACATGCTAATTTCATCTTAGAAATTATTTAGAATCATTCAAAATTGATTTGATCAATTTCGGACTAAAATGAACAAAATACCAAATGTAAGGGCAATTCGGTAAATTCACTTAAATATGATTTATTGAATTTTAATTTCATAATTTGATTATTGGGTAATTAAATAAATATGTTTATTTAATTAATCCGAGAAAAAGTTTTGAAATCGGAAAATTTGATTTTCCACTGTTTCCGCTGCGTTATTGGATTTAGCCCCTAAAACCCATACAGTCGGACTATCCGAACACGTAAGTACATAGTACTACGTTTATACCGATTTACAAGTTAAGGTTGGCTTCTAGCAAAGCGCCATGCCTACCAATTCTCCAGAAATATCCTTACATGAATATGTGATCTATATCAGGCGTAGTATACGTAGTATTGCGTATTTCGATCCTGTATCGGATGTCACGTGCTAGGCCTGGGGCTGGAATTGTGTCTGTCCCATACGAAGCACATATCGGATCTCTGGTAACTAGTCTCTAAAATCGGATAAACATGACCTAGTCATAATATCCCGATAGCTGCAGCATATAAGAGAACGAGTTCCGTATCCTACATGACCATCATCTCCACTATGACTGGAGTGATACTTCCGTCTTGACATCACACCCAACACACTACGATTCTCAATATACCCAGCAGAGGCTTACACAGAACCTGTTAAAGCCCTGGATGACCTAAAACCAAAGTATATTGATTGTCGCAAGTATTAGCGGTGCAAGTCTCAGGTTAAGACCAAATACACCTACCCTGATTTCGGACTTCCATAGACACACAGTCATACTACCAATGGAATTCCGAGGGGTCTATCCAGAGCGAAGCTGTTTTCCGTTCCATCGGTAAAACACAACCTCCTATTACACTTGCATGAGTATCATATACCCAAATATATGAGAACTATGACGTTATGCCCTCACAACGAGCACAAGTGTAATACTAGTCTTTTACGCATTATCGATGTCCGTTCTCGATAATACTCTGACTAGGAATATTTAATGAATAAACCTTCGCGGATTGATACTGTCTCATATCATCTCAATCCAGGTACTAATTATAAGGACCTCATATCATTTATACATCTTGGTGATCTAATCACAAATGATAAGAGAGCAATTTCCTTTGTCACATAGTTAATTTGTACAACAACACCATGATCTGTACAAATAGTGATGCTATGGGTCATAACTGTCCAACAGCAAGGAACTGTGAAACTGCCAGGATCTTTCAACTTTGGAGGAAGTTTCCTTTGATTGATAGCGCTGCATTCTTCTGATAATGCTACTGTCTCGTAAACTCTCAATCTTCGCTTTCGTGAAAGAATGTCTTTCATGAATTTGGCATAGCTGGGCATTTGTTCCAACTCTTCTGCAAATGGAATGTTGATATGCAGCTTTTTGAGCACCTCCAAGAATCGGGCAAATTGCTTGTCCAGATTGTTTTTCTGAAGACGCTGAGGAAAAGGTGGAGGTGGAGTGATCTGTTCTTTTTTCCTTTTGCTTCTTTTTCCTCCATCTGTTGCTTTGTTTTTTTTGGAACTTCCTCAGTAGTTGTTTTGGCTCCAACATCTTTGTTGATTTCAGTACCGCTTTTTAACATGATGGCATGACATTGTTCCTTTCCCATGTTCCTTGGATTTGGCTCTGTGTTACTGGGAAGAGTACCTGATGGTCTGTAACTCTGAGCATTGGCCAGTTGTCCCATTTGATTTCCTCATGCTTTGATAGAAGCTGAATGACTTTGATTCAATGCCACTTGATTTTGAACCATAGCTGCTAAAGCATCGTATTTTGCTTATTGCTTCTTCAACTGGGCCAACACTTCTATTATTCCTGGTTCTTTTTCATACTCTTGGCCTTTATTATTTGCTCGAATCCGGGTGGTGGGTTGTTCATTTGCCCTGAATTGTTGCTTCATGAAAAATTGGGATGATTCCTCCACCCTAGGTTGTAGGTGTTGGAATATGGATTATTCCCCTGTATGTTGAAATTGTTGATGTAGTTCACCGTTTCTCTATGTTGAATTGGTTCTGGTGCTCCTCCATATGGTGAACTTGTGGTTCCAGCTATGTTCACAACTTGCGTGCTAAGTGTTTCTAAACATTTGCATATCTGATCCAGCCTGGTATTTACTACTGTGTTTTCTCCAACTTCATAAATTCCTGTAATTCTTTGAATCATGCTCCTGTCTGTTGGCCACAATGAATTATTGTTAGCCATTTCTTCAATTAAGTCCAAGGCATGATCTTCTTCTTTTGCCATCAAAGCTCCTCCAGCAGCAGCATCAATTGTGGTTCTCATTATTCTAGAAAGTCCATTATAGAAGGTTTGGACTTGTTGCCACTTTGCGAGCTCATGATGAAGACATTTCCGGAGTAAATCTTTGAATCTTTCCCAAGCTTCGCAAAGGGATTCTGAATCTTGTTGCACGAAGGATGTGATGTCATTCCTCAACTTTGCAGTTCTGGCTGGTGGAAAGTACTTTGCAAGGAATTTGGTGGCTAGAGTGTTCCAAGTTGTGATGGAACCTGCTGGTAACGAATGTAGCCAAGCTTTAGCTCTGTCTTTCAGGGAATATGGAAAACCCGCAGTCTCATTGCTTCTTCAGCTGCTCGGTTGTAATTGAAAGTACCGCAAACTTTCAGGGAGTTTCTGATGTGGGCATTAGGATCTTCAGTTGCATTTCCCCCAAACTGTACTGACTGCTGAATCATCTGGATGCATGATTTGATGTCACACGCATTTGCTGGTAAATAAGGAAGTACAATACATGAAATGAAGCCGTCGACCACCGGAATAGTTCTGTCTCGAATGGGTATTGGTGGTGCAACTTCCAAAGGTTCAGGTTCCATGTTGACTAAAGCTTCTTGGCCTTCACGCCTTTCCCTTCTCAACTGTCTGATGGTTCTTTCAATTTCTGGGTCGAGCGGTCCGAGTTCAAAGCTTCTGGTTAGTCTCATGTAGTTTCTGAGAACCTGAAACACAAGAAAACAAAAACAATAAGTAAAAAGAAATTAGATACAAGTAACGTATCTAACCCCAAAACTAATAGTGAAAGATAAATAAGTCCCCGGCAACGGCGCCAAAAACTTGACCGGTTCTTACACACACGCGTATAACGCAAGCGCACGTATCGTTCAAGTAGTATAAAAAGTATCGATCCCATGAGGACTTAATATCTAAGCTATTAATTTTATGAGGTTAAATGATTACTATTATCTAACAGTTGATTGATTGATTTGAAATGGTGAAGATTTTAAATTTTAAAAAAAAATAAATAAAATTGCACGAAGGTAGGTTTATGAAAATTCAGTATTAAAAACTATCTAGGGTTGTGAATCTTTCTAATATCTTTAAAAGATGAAGTGGTTATTTCATGGTTGTGTAATAAATCGGTTTACTAACCTGGAACATTAAATTATACGAAAGCCTCTGTCGATGGTCAAACGCAAATACCCAGTTTAACCAAATTGAATCATATGTCTATGTCAACCAAATTATCTGGATTCATTAAGTTTATGTTCCAATTATGGCTACCCCCCCGCTCGACAGGTATATGTCTATCCTGTAAGGAAATCTATTAAAGGGTTATATATCCTCAAGGAAGATCGTGGGCTATTAAGTCTAAGGCTGAAACCTAAAATTCCTTTGTCAAGTTTATTTTAGATTTACCACATCAATCTTATTGGTGATCAGACAACAAGAAGCATTAAGCTTAAGACTTAATAAGTAAACCTTTAAATTACCCAAACTATAAAATAACCCTTTATAAACCGGTGATATTAGAATTCATCACAACCCCAGATAACTAACTTAGTTACGACACATAACTAAGGCTAGTAAAAACTTAAATAAAATAAAAGACATAAAGTAAAATGTTGAAAAGTAAATTGCTGAAAAGTAAATGACGGAAAGTAAATGCTGAAATTAAATACTGAAAATTAAATGCTGAAAAGTAAATGCTGAAAAGTAATTACTTACTGAAAAGTAAATGCTGAAAGTAAATTACTGAAAAGTAAATTGCTGAAAAGTAAATGCTGAAAGTAAACTGCTGAAAAGTAAATAAAGTAAAAGTACAATAAAAGAAAATGCTGAGGTAAAATGATCCACTTTTATTACTTCTATTTTAGATATCTCTCTTAATATAATATATTAACTTTGCATGATAATTACCAACCAGCCATATAGGCGGTATCCAGATTAAGTCAAATTAATAATTAATTACCAACCGACCAATCAGGCGGTATCCAGTTTAGTCAGGTTAAAACCAATTAAATAATTACCAACCGACCAATATGGCGGTATCCTCGTTAAGTCATGTTTTAACTAGTTTATATATTATAATTAATGGAGATTAATCTAAATATTAGTAATAAAAGTTTTACCTTTTACCCCAGCAAAGGGGAGTTACCTCCTCATTACTGAAAAGTAAAAACTGAAAATTAAAGAAAGAAAAGTATTGTGCGTAAAAGTAAATTGCAGAAAGTAAAAACTGAAAAGTAAAGAAAAGAAAGTACGAAAGCGGAAATTAATTACTGAAAGCTGTAAATAAACAAGCAAGATACAATCTTCTTAGTATTCTTAAGGAATTCCTTAGAAGAAAATATGAATTTACAAATGAAATGGCTTGGTATTTATAGGCAAAATTTTGCCTCCATCAAATCATCCACCAAATCCATTATTAATTGCTCCACTAATTGCTCCACTAATTGCTCCACCAAATCCATTATTAATTGCTCCACTAATTTCTTATCAAGTTTGGTGGTGATTTGATAATTTTTATTATTTATTTATTAATTTATTTTTTGCTTTGAAAATGATTGAAAATGACTTTAATAATTACACACAACACACTTCTGGATGGTTCATCAATGTCGGGCATGACATCTTCAGAATTCGAAATTATTTTATCTTTTGAAAGTTGTAGCACTTTGAGTCTTCTTTAATCTTGAACTTGAATCAGCTCAATCCGATATCGGAGTAAAAAGTTATGCCTAAAATACGACAGATGCGCAAAACTGGAATTTTCAAAACTGCACTTCGTTAAAACGCCCTTTCAAACTAAACAAAATATTAAGTAAAAGGGGCGGTAAATATTGATATATTTTCCGCTCATCAGCCGTCTGTGGGGATTCAGAACAAAAAGCAGTAGACGTGTTAAGACAAAGGCAGAAGACGGGAACCATAGGTCTTCAGAGGCTTCAACAACGAAATGGATGGGGAAGATAGAAGAAAACATGAAAAATGAGAGGGAGTCAACCCATGCCTTTATGAAGGCCATGATGGAGAGCGTGGAAAAGGTTTAAAAAGACGAAAAAAGAAATGATTGAAGCTGGTCCGATTCGGAGGAGGGACGAAGTAGCCAAAGTAAAGAGGGTTGATGGGGTGAACGAGGATGATGAGGGCGGAATGAGGAACATCCAAAAAGTGAGATCAGTAGTCATAGTCGGAGCTTTACTGGCGGGAGAGTTGTTGGAAGAGGAGGACGGCAGGTAGACGCCGGAGTCTTCTAGTAACATCTCGTGTTTCACTGAAAGTGACTATGGCCGGCGGGTGGTAGACGTGGGGAAGCTCGTGGGAAAGAGCATGATAGCACCGAGAACCAGAAGAAGAGCTGGTTTAGGAAGGAAATGAAAAAGTGGGAAGAAACTGTGAAAATGGGGATGGGGGACAACCAGGATAGAGAGACAGCCTCCTTATTTATAGAATAGATTTTGGCAACAGAGTTCCCCAGGCGGTTCACCATACCATCCATGGACCTTTACAAGGGTCATAGTGATCCCAAATCTCATATTGAGAGATTTGTCCTGCTGATGAAAATTCAAGGAAAGGTAGGAGAGGCCATTTGCAAGGTGTTCCTTCTGACCTTGGGCGGGTCGGCAAGTTTGTGGTTTAGAAGTTTAACCCCGGGAAGTATCGGTAGTTTTACTCATCTAAGGAAGTCTTTTGTACGACATTTTAAAGGGGCATGTGTGCCGAGGAAAATCGTGGGGTCGTTGAGGTTGGTGAAGCAGGGAGATGATAAGTCCCTGAAGAATTTTATTGAGAGGTACTATAATATAGTGCTGGAGATCGGGTCGTATGAGTCTCATAAGGCACTGGAGAGTTTTAAGGGGCCCTCAAGGTTGTGAAGTTATGGACTCACCTAAAGGGGCCCTCAAGCGGCTCTGGAGCTGGAAATGAAGTTGTTTTGGTGGAAGAAGAGGAGAAGGTTGCCCGAGGAATGAGTGCTCAGAATTCAAAGGTGGTTCGACCTGAGAATCAGCGGGGATAGAGCAGGGATGTGAGAAGGCCTCCCTCGAGGCAGAAAGAGTTCAGACCAATACCGCAGAAAAATATAGCCCACGAAAGAAGGGCGCATGTCCAGGTCAACCTCGTTACCGGAGGAACAGTGTACACCCCCCTCAACAGACCTCTGGCCCAGATAGTTCAATTGGTTCAAGATAAAGGCCTATTGATATAGCCTGACTTGAGGAAGTTTCTGAATGAGAAAAAAGATAATCGGTCTTATTGTATGCACCATAATGCAAGGTGACACACCACTGAGCGATGTAGAGACCTACGGGAGCAGATGGAAGACTTGGTAAACAATGGCTATATGAGCGAGTACATAGACTAAATGGCTGCGGAGGCCGACCAGTGCTGATAGCGAATGCCATCAGGTTGAGTATTTGGAATGCTGAGGGGATATCTTCGATAAAGCCTCTCTTAAAATGACCCATAAAGAGTTGTAAGATGGGCAATAGATCCCAAGAATATGAGTAAAATTCTTCCCTTCTCAGATAAAAACTTGTTTATCCATGCTTGTTTATTGTGTGTGTTTAATGACGGGTCTGCTTTTGTACCACCGAGGCCTCAGCATTCTGTAACATCGGGTATGCCGACCTCGGGGAGGGAGAATTCCCTCATGGCATCTGGCCATCCCATTCTGTACCATCAGGTATGCCGACCTCAGGAGAGAGAATACCATTGTGGTGTCAAGCCATCATATTTTGTACCATCGAGTATGCCGACCTCGGGGAGGGAGAATGCCCCCTTAGAGTCAGGCAATCTCATTCTGTAATATCGGGTATGCCGACATCGGGGAGGGAGAATGCCCATGTGGCATTTTACCATCCCATTTTGTACCATCAGATATGCCTACCTCGGGGAGGGAGAATGCCCCCTTGGCGTCAGTCCATCTCATTCTGTAACATTGGGTGTGCCGACCTCCGGGAGGGAGAATATTCTTTTGGCGTCAGGCCATCCCATTCTGTAACATCGGGTATGCCGACCTCGGGGAGTGAGAATGCCCCATTGGCGTCTCGCCATCCCCATTCTCTACCATCGGGTATTCCGACCTCAGGGAGGGAGAATGCCTCATTGGCGTCGGGCCATCTAATTCTATAATATCAGGTATGCCGATCTCGGGGAGAGAGAATGCCTCGTGGCGTCTAACCATCTTATTATATACCATCGGGTATACCAAACTCGGGGAGGGAGAATGACCTCATGGCGTCAAGCCATCCCATTTTGTACCATCGGGTATGCCGACCTCGGGGAGTGAGAATTCCCCATTGGCGTCTCGCCATCCCATTCTCTACCATCGGGTATTCCGACCTCGGGGAGGGAGAATGCCTCATTGGCGTCGGGCCATCTAATTCTATAATATCAGGTATGCCGATCTCAGGGAGAGAGAATGCCTCGTGGCTTCTAACCATCTCACTATGTACCATCAGGTATACCGAGCTCGGGGAGGGAGAATGACCTCATGGCGTCAAGCCATCCCATTTTGTACCATCGGGTATGCCGACCTCGGGGAGGGAGAATGCCCCATTGGCGTCAGAATTATCTTTGTTGGCATGGGGTCGGAGTTTCTCTCCCATGGCTAAGTGTTGGTTGGCACGATGAAGGATCATTCCCTCATGGCCAAGTGTTTTTACCAGCTCGGGGTCGGGCCATGTCCCACCGAGTCTGGATATTTATCGGTATTGGGTCGGAGCATCTCCCTCATGGCCATGCTTTAGTTTGCACGAGGAGGTTATTTTCCCTCGTGGCCAAATGTTGTTACTAGCTCGGGGTCGGGCCATGTCTCATGGAATCTGGATATTTATCGGTATGGGGTCGTAGCATCTCCTCCATGGCCATGCTTTGGTTGGCACGAGGAGGGATCATTCCCTCATGGCCAAGTATTGTTACCAGCTCGGGGTCGGGTTATATCCCACCGAGTCTGGATATTTATCGGCATGGGGTCGGAGCATCTCCCCCATGGCCATGCTTTGATTGGCACGAGGATGGATCATTCCCTTGTGGCCAAGTGTTGTTTCTAGCTCGGGGTCGGGCCATGTCTCGCCGAGTCTGGATATTTATCGGCATGGGATCTGACCGGCGTAAACACACACGTATAACGCAAGCGCACGTATCGTTCAAGTAGTATAAAAATATCGATCCCACGAGGACTTAATTCCTACTGTTGTTATTAATTGTTGAATCTATTTATTTACAAATATCTAATTAAATGGAGAAGAGAATGATTGTTTGATAAATTGAATGTGGTTTTACAAAATAAATAAATAAAAAGACAAAAGAAAATACTAAAGAAAATAACAAAAGACACAAAGATCTAGGGTCGTGAATCATTCTAATATCATTTAAAAGATGAAGTGGTTATTTTATGTTTGTGTAATAAATCAGTTTACTAACCTGGAACACTAAATTATGCAAAAGCCTCTGTCGATGGTCAGACGCAAATACCCAGTTTAACCCAATTGAACCATATGTCTATGTCAACCAAATTATCTGGATTCATTAAGTTTAAGTTCCAATTATGGCTACCCCCGCCCGACAGGTATATTCCTATCCTGTAAGGAAATCTATTAAAGGGTTATCTATCCTCAAGGAAGATCGTGGGCTATTAAGTCTAAGGCTGAAACCTAAAATCCATATGTCTAGTTCATTTTAGATTTACCACATCAATCTTATTGGTGATCAGACAACAAGAAGCATTAAGCTTAAGACTTAATAAGTAAACCTTTAAATTACCCAAACTATAAAATAACCTCTTATAACCGGTGATATTAGAATTCATCACAACCCCAGATAATAACACATAACTAGGGCTAGTAACAACTTAAAAGTAAAAGACATAAAGTAAAAATACTGAAAAGTAAAAGACATAAAGTAAAACTGAAAAGTAAAATAAAATAAAATGCTAAGGTAAAAGGAATTACTTTTACTACTACTAATTTAGATATCTCCCATAAAATAATTATAAACTTGTGATTCTTTTTCCAACCAGCCATATAAGCGGTAACCTGATTAAGTCAAATTAAGTCCAACCAGCCATAAAGGCGGAACCAAAATTAAATTACCAACCGACCAATCTGGCGGTATCCTTTATTAGTCAGGTTTAAATCAGATTAAAATGAATTACCAACCGACCAATCTGGCGGTATCCTCTTTAAGTCAATATTTTAAATAGTGAATATATTATTTTTAAGGGAGATTAATCTAAATAGTAACAGTAAAAGAATTACCTTTCACCCTAGCTGGAGAAGTTACCTCCTCATGGTAAATAGTAAAAACTGTAAAAAGTAAAAAGTAAAAATTAAATTACTATTATTACAAAATGTAATTAAAATTATTTACAAAACTAAAAACTAAAAATAAAAAAAAAACTAAAAACTAAAGAATCTAGAGAGAGAAACTCTCTCTTTAGAAGGAATTGAAGAGAGAGAAATGTGCAATGAATTCTGAAATCTCGAGCTCAATTTATAGGCCTCGGTAGGATTCAGCGTCGCGACGCCAGGTCCTCAGCGTCGTGACGCCGGATTTGTCGACGTGGCACGCTCTGGTTCACTGGTTTGAAGATTCTGGATAAGATGATAAGATGACACGTGGCAGAGTGGTTGGGCTTCAATTATTGTGACATGTGGCGGCTTCTGATTGATCGCTGAGATTCTTATCCGCCACTTGTCAGATAAGGATAGGATACTCAATTATTAATGCTGACGTGGCGCTGACATAGCGGTGACGTGGCGACGACGTGGCGACACGTGGGAAAGAGACTGTCGGCACCATAGATTTGCGACATGTGTCGCTTCCTGATTGGCTGATGATGATGTGGCACGACACGTGGCAATTTGACTTGTTGACTTGCTGACGTGGCTGATGACATGGCGGTGACTTGGCGACGATGTGGCGACACATGGCGATGATGACTGTCGGCACCGTAAGATGCTGACACGTGGCACGGCGCATGTTAGCAGATCGGCTGTGATGGTGACACGTGGCACGACGCATTTTAGCAAAGTCAACTTTTCTCAGATTCTGATTTGTGGACCCGGCGCACGTTAGCACTGTCCGGCGTATTTTAGACGTCGCGACGCTGAACGCTTGGCGTCGCGACGCGCTTAAGACCAAAATATCCCTGTTGACGCATTTTTGTCCGTTTTTACCCCAAATTGCCTCCAATGCTTTCCAAACTTTATTTATCTACAAAATAACACAAAACACATCAAAATGTTCACAAAACTCAAGAAACTATACAAAATATTAGGTCAAATGAGTGGGAATAAGATATAAATACCACTCATCAGGATCGGAGCATCTCCCCAATGGCCATGCTTTGGTTGGAACGAGGAGGGATCATTCCCTCATGACCAAGTGTTGTTACCAGCTCGGGGTCGGGTCATGTCACACCGAGTCTAGATATTTTTGGCATTAGGTCGGAGCATCTCCCTCATGGCCATGTTTTGGTTGGCACGAGGAAGGATCATTCCCTCATGGCCAAGTGTTGTTACGAGCTCGGGGTAATTATGTCCGTTGGATCAGATTAATGGGGCTCGGATGGGCTCTCCGTGTACAAGATTTAATATCGTCGGTTCCATTTCAACTGGACGAATGAGATTAAAAAATGTTTAGATGGCTCGGAATGGGGCAGTTACCTTCGTTTTGGGCACATAAGCTGTGGATGAACGACAAGTGTCACGACGGGAGTGAAAGTTGGGGAAACCCTAATGAGACTTGATGGGCATTTAAAGCAGTAATGATAATCTACGGTTTCCAAGGGACGGCTATCAGAAGGGACATTTACGCGAAAAAACCATGCCATGTGGGTGGTACGAGAGACCTACGGACCCAAGCATGTGACTGTGAAGAGACCTATCATATTGGACGCCGAGGAAACTAATGCAGTTTGGTGAAGAGATTAGTAACCCAGAACCGACAAGCATCCCCTCACCATTGTAGTTCCTGACACCAACTCATAAACTCGTTGAAATCAAAAATTATGTGACAGATGTTGATGGTGATTTTTGAGCCTAAGGGTTGCCAGTAGCTCAAAGAGTGCATAAGAGGAAACTTCCATTTTAGTGTACGGAGGCCGATGACATTAAACAGGGGAATCCTGCCAACAGAGAGGTCGGGCTCAGTCTTCATTTTCTGACCGACCCGTGGATGATAGATACTCCGGGAACCAGGGTGATCGAGGTCCTCGGGTCCGACCCGATCAAGTAGCTCGGTATGCAAAAATGACCATTATTTCAGCCGTCCAACCTGATAGGACAGGTCGAGATAGTACTGATGAGGACGGGGTATAATGGTACAAGCACGACCTGGGGACGTCTGCTACCAATAAAGACTTGACATAATTGGAGCAACTTGCAGGGTTATCCTCTTACACACGCCACCGCGTGAACATATGGATACAGGCTGGCATCATAAAGGTAGCATACGGAAGTATCCAATGAGGGGATGGTTCAGTGATGTGTCAGGTGGCAGACTTGCTTTCGGCGGAATGGTTGGGGGAGAGAGCCCATCTGGCAGTGGGAGGCTCACATGGCTGACGTCACGAGGACGGTGGAACAATGTTATTTTCCTTAGTATTTAAAGGGGCTGAGTGAACTTTTGTAAATGTTAGCAATTTTCATTCATGAAAGCTTGTAAGAGAGATAAAAAAAAGTCTTTTTTTATAGAGAACGTGAGAGAGGTCGGTCACACTTGTAATAGTCATTCTGCCTTATTCAGTCAAACCCGACCACGTTATAAAAACTCTCTTCTTTCTTTATGTTTGTGGACGTAGGTCAGATCCATTCTCCTGAACAACATTAAATCTTATGTTCTTATCTGTGTACTTTCCATTTTTTCTGCTAAGTTTTCTTTTGGTTCC
>SKCR01047395.1:0-40972 GCA_019454045.1 Zanthoxylum bungeanum
TTTGTCGAACCATAACAAGCAAACAAGGTTTGCAGGTTATTCGATCCATGTTTGGATTGAAGCAGGCATAAGTTCTTAGAATTATCGTTTTGATGTAATCATAATGGAGTATGATTTAATTCAAAACGAAAAGATTCTTTGTATATAAGAAGGTTAGTGGGAGCGCACAGACAATGGATGTCCTATAAAATAATGATAATATGTCATTTCTTGGAAATGATATTCCCATAAAATAACTATCGGCGAAATCTTGGCTTTCGAAAACTCTCTGTGGAATCCTACATTGAAAAATGTACGCGACCTGATGTCTCATACGCTTTGAGCATATGGATTCACAAATAGGCCAATCCGAGTGATAGTCACTGGATTGAAGTTAAGAACATACTTAGTATCTTAGAGAACTAAGGATGCTGTCTTAATCTGTGGAGAATGAGAACTTGAAGTGACTGGGATCACTGTAGCAAGTTTCCTAATCGATAAAGATGACTATAAGTCGCAAACGGTACTATACAAAGTTTGAATAACGGTAAAGTGAGCTGGAAATCTTCTGGGCAAGATACTGTTACCGTATAAACAACAAATGCAGGTTATTGCTGCAGCTGAGGCGGAAAAAGAAGCCATTTGGGTCGATAAAAAATCTAATTATATTAGATATAGTTCTGTTGGCAGCTGAGCTATGCGTCAGCACAGGCTAAAGAATTAATGGTCTCATCAACGATCCAGATACATACTTCGACTATTCATCTGATTCATTCGGATCATACATCGTGGCGATGTGATGATCGTATAAATCGCATCAGATGATAATCATGCAAATCCACTGACGAAAGTCTTTTCTCAGTAATTTGAGTCAACCGTACATAGTTCGGGTGTCAAGCACTCGAGTGACTGGCTATAGGCCAAGTGGGAGATTGTTGGACAATTATGACCCATAGCGTCACTATTCGTACATATCATTAAGTTGTTGTACAAATTAACTATGTGACAAAGGAGATTGCACTCTTATCATTTGTGATTAGATCACCTAGATATATAAATGATGAAAGGTCCCTATGATTTGTTCCTGGACGGAGAATGATATGAGACAGTATCAGTCCATGAAGGATAAATCATTAAATATCCATAGTCGGAGTATTATCGAGATTGGACATCGATAAATACGTAAAAGACTAGTATTACACTTGTGCGCATTGTGAGGGCACAACGGCATAGTTCTCATATATTTGGGTATATGATACTCATGCAAGTGTAATAGGAGGTTGTGTTTTACTGATGGTACGGGAAATAGCTTCGCTCTAGATAGACCCCCTCGGAATTCCATTGGTAGTATGACTATGTGTCTATGGAAGTCCGAAATCAGGGTAGGTGTATTTGGTCTTAACCAGAGACTTGCACCGCTAATACTTGCGACAATCAATATACTTTGGTTGAGGTCATACAGGGCTTTAACATGTTCTGTGTACGCCAATGCTGGGTATATTGAGAATCGTAGTGTGTTGTGTGTGATGTCAAGACGGAAGTGTCACTCCAGTCATATGGAGATGATGGTCACGTAGGATACGGTACTAGTACTCTTAAATGCTGCAGCTATCGGGATAAAATGACAAGGTCATGTTTATCTGATTATAGAGACTAGTCACCAGACATCCGACATGTGCTTCGTACGGGGCAGACATAACTCCAGCCCCAGGCCTAGCACGTGATCATTCGATACTGGACAGAAATATGCAATACTACGTATACTACGCCTGATATAGATCCTTTATTCATTTAAGGATATTTCCGGAGAATTGGACAGGCATGGCGTTTTGCTAGAGGCCAACCTTGTATTCGCAACTTGATTCATGCTTATTATTGATCTTGGGACCTTAATAGAAACCAACACAATTGGATTCAACCAATGAGCCTAAACCAAACTTGGGCCAACCAAGCCCATTAAGCCCAATTCCAAATTTGGCCCAATTAATTAAATTACTAAAATTCCAAATTTCATAATTTAATTAACCTAAAGTGTATGCCATAATTAATTAACCAAATTAATATTTCCAAAACATCAATTTACACAATTAATTATGCTTATTATCATCAAAACATGTCCAACACATTTGAATCAAAAATCAATCATTTTCCATGCTTTACATGTCACGGCATTTTAGGGTTTTCTTTGTCCGATTCGATTTAATCCAATTAAATCCTAAATCAACATTACCCAAATGATTTAAACTCATCCAATGATCAAAAACACAAAAATCACCATGACATTTAGGGCATCAAGTATTCGGCCAAGCCAATAATTTGGGGAAAATTTGATCCAATCCAATTTTCATTAAATTGATCATGCATAACACTATGTTATCATAATTTAAGCATATCCAAACAACCAGTTTCACTCAAACATGCTCAAATCAATTTTACCCAATTTTACCCTAATTTCAATTTCATGCTCAAAATGGCTCAAGATACCATTGTTGGGTTTCTAGATTAGTCCCAAGATCGATTTCAAGCATAGAAACATGTGTGAATACTCATAAAAGTATGGCGAAATCATACTTACAATGATCGGCTTTTGCGATGCGAGGAACAACAAAAATATTCAAGCTTTGGACCTCTCGGCTTTGCTCCAATTTTGTGCTCCATGAGTTCTTCAAGCTCCAAGCTTTAAGTGTGCATTCCATGCCCATGGGTGGGTTTCCCTATCACCATCATATGACTCCTAATGTGTGCTAGCACTCTTGAAATTTTGCCACAAAACTTCCTAAGCTTCTCCTCATCTCACGGCATTTGCAGAAAAATGAAGGAAGAAAATGGCCCAAGGCTGAGAGATAGGAGAGAGTGAGAAGAGATTGTGTTTTTTGAGTGTAGTGTATCTAATACACTAATTGAAAGTCAAATACAAAAAAATCAAATAAATGGTAAATGGCGTTTCAGCCATCCAACCACCATCATCAATCAATAGTGACATGTTGTCAATCACTCAAAGTGACAAGACATCTATCACTTGATTGACTAGTGATTTGACACTTGATGTGACTTGTGGGCCGCACTTGAATTCGAAATGCGAGTGCGCTTGAAAACATTCCCGGGCTCAGGTTCGCTAATTCCGAATTAACGAATTTTCCGTTGCGACGTAATAAATCAAATTTAATTAAATAATCATGCCTAGAAAAATTACTATTCACGTCGCTTACGAATTAATTCTAAATTAACTCGTTCGCCCGAATTAAAATCTAATTTTAATTCCGCGTCGAAATCTAATTTCGTATAATATATCGAATATATTATTTTATCTATTAATTCCAAATTAATCTTTCTCTCTCTCTAAATAATATTTTATCCCAGATAAAATATCTCTGTAATTAATCCTATATTAATTTTCTCTCTCTTATAATTAATCCCAGATTAATAAAGTGCGAGTCATACGTCATCTGTGAATCTTCAGGAAGCGACCCATGAGATCCCCGGATATGTTGGTAATAAATTCGGTCGTCGGACTATCCGAACACGTACGTACCTAGTACTACGTTTTTACCGATTTAAAAGACATGGTTGGCTTCTAGCAAAGCACCGTGCCTACCCAATTCTCCAGAAATATTTTTATAGGAATATGCGATCTATATCAGGCGTAGTATACGTAGTATTGCGTATTACGATCGAGCATCGGATGTCACATGCTAGGCCTGGGGCTGGAATTGCGTCTGCCCCGTACGAAGCACATATCGGATCTCTGGTAACTAGTCTCTATAATCGGATAATCATGACCTAGTCATATTATCCCGATAGCTGCAGTATAAATGAGCATCAGTTTCGTATCCTACGTGATCATCATCTCCACTATGACTGGAGTGATACTTTCGTCTTGACATCACACCCAATACACTACGATTCTCAATATACCCAGAAGAGGCATACACAGAACCTATTAAAGCCCTGGACGACCAAAACCAAAGTATATTGATTGTCGCAAGTATTAGCGGTGCAAGTCTCAGGTTAAGACCAAATACACCTACCCTGATTCGGACTTCCATAGACACATAGTCATACTACCAATGGAATTCTGAGGGGTCTATGAAGAGCGAAGCTGTTTCCATACCATCGGTAAACACAACCTCCTATTACACTTGCATGAGTATCCTATACCCAAATATATGAGAATTATACCGTTATGCTCCCACAACGCGCATAAGTGTAATACTAGTCTTTTACGCATTATCGATATCCAATCTCGATAATACTCCGACTAGGGATATTTAATGATTAAACCTTCGTGGATTGATACTGTCTCATATCATCTCAATCCGGAACTAATCATATGGACCTTTCATCATTTATACATCTAGGTAATCCAATTACAAATGATAAAAGGGAAATTTCCTTTTTCACATAGTTAATTTGTACAACAACACCATGATCTGTACAAATAGTGATGCTATGGGTCATAATTATCCAACACATGTGATGTGACACGTGATGTGACTTGTGGCCGCACTTGATTCTAAATCGAAGTGGCCTCGCAAACACATCCCGGGCTCGGGTTCATTAATTCCGAATTAACAAATTTTCCGTTGCGACGTAATTAAATCAAATTTACTATTCACGTCGCTCGTGAATTAATTCTAAATTAATTCGTTTGCCAGAATTAAAATCCAATTTTAATTCCGCGTCGAAATCTAATTTCGTTTAATATATCGAATATATTATTTTATCGATTAATTCCGAATTAATCATTCTCTCTCTTCAAATAGTATTTTATCCCAGATAAAATATCTCCATTATTAATCCAAGATTAATTAAGTTCGAATCATTCATCATCGGTGAATCTTCGGGAAGCGACCCAAGAGATCCCTGGATATATTGGCAGTAAATCCGGTCATCGAACTATCCGAACACGTGCGTACCTCATACTATGTTCTTACCGATTTACGAGACATGGTTGTCTTCTAGCAAAGCGCCATGCCAACCCAATTCTCCAGAAATATTCTTAATGTATATATAATTTATATCAGGCGTAGTATACATAGTATTGCATATTGCGATCCAGTATCGATGGTCACATGCAAGGCCTGAGGCTGGAATAGTGTCTACCCCGTACGAAGCTTATATCGGATTACAAGCAACTAGTCTCTTTAATCAGATAGTCATGACCAAGTCATATTATCCCGATGGTTGCAACCAATTAGAGTACCAGTTCTCTATCCCTGCGTGATCATCATCTCCATATGACTGAAGTGATACTTCCATCTTGACATCACACCCAATACACTACGATTCTCAATAAACCCATAAGAGGCGTACACAGAACCTGTTAAAGTCCTGGACGACCAAAACCAAAGCGTATTGATTGTCGCAAGTACTAGCGATGTAAGTCTCAGGTTAAGACCAAATACACCTACCCTAATGCAGATTCCCATAGACACATAGCCATACTACCAATGGGATTCCGCGGGGTCTATCCAGAGCGAAGCTGTTTCCGAACCATCGGTAAACACAACCTCCTATCACACTTACATAAGTATCCAATACTTAAATATATGAGAACTATGTTGTTATGCTTCCATAACAAGCACAAGTGCAATACTAGTCTATTCCGCATTATCGATGTCAAGTCTCGATAATACCACGACTGAGGATATTTAATGATTAAACCTTTATGGATTAATATTGTCTCATATCTTATAATCCGGAACTAATCATAGAGACTTTTATCATTTATATATATAAGTAATCAAATTACAAAATGATAAAATGCAATTTCATTGCTACATAATTAATTTGTATAAAAACCATAATGTCTTTTACAAATAGTGACGTTATGGGCCATAATTGTCTAACACAGAAGTCAGTAGGATCTCATATTCCACGGTGAAGTGACATACCAGGACGGTAACGACTGTCACTTCACATCCCTCGGTGATGGTGGAAGGAGACTGCACTGATTTGGCAATTGCGTTCATGGACGACAAAATATCTAGTTATAAGAATCCCCATCATGACGCATTGGTGATATCCTTGCAAGTAGCCAACTTCATGATCAAGAGAGTGCTAGTCGACACGGGATCATCAACCAACATCATCTTCCTAACCGCCCTTAATGACATGGGAGGAGGATTGGAGAAAATAAATCGTCGGTCTACGGCTTTGATAGGCTTCAGCGGGGAACAAAAATTCATTTTGGGGGAAATCTCTCTTCCAGTATACGCGGGTGGGGTCAACAAAATAACAACATTTCTGGTCCTGGATTACCCTTAAGCCTATAACCTGATAATGGGGCGACCGTGGATTCACGACATGAGGGAAGTCTCATCTACTTATCACCAGGTGCTTAAGTTTCCTACCAAATGCGGTGTCCAAGAAATCAAATGAGACCAACTTGCTTCCAGAAGTTGCTACCAAACGTCCCTGAATGCAAAATCTCAGTCAGCATAGCAATTACAAGAGGGATCTTGTCAAGTCTACAATGACATTCCCAAAGTGGAGGAGCTCGATGAGGTCCAAATTCATCCACTCTACCCAGACCATAAAACTCAAGTATGAGCTAACCTCGATCCCGCGCTATGCGCTGAATTAGTTGATTTCCTTAAGGAGCGACACAACTGTTTCGCTTGGTCGCATGAAGATATAACAGGAATAGACCCAAAGATGATGACCCACGAGCTACATATGGATCCAGACTACCCACCTTTCAAGCAGAAGAGAATGAAATTTGCCCCAGAGAGGAACCGAGTCATCGACGAGGAAGTCCAAATGTTGTTGGAAAATGGGGCCATTAGAGAGGTCCAATACCCAAAATGGCTCGCTAACATCGTGGTAGTACGGTAGAAGAATAGGAAATGGTGAGTATGCATCGATTTCATGGACTTGAACAAAGCGTGTCCGAAGGATTCTTTCCCACTTCCCCATATCGACTCAATGGTCGATGCTACAGCTGGACATGAACTGTTGAGTTTCATAGATGCATATTTAGGCTACAACCAAATCCTCATGCACCCTAACGACCAGGAAAAAATGGCCTTCATCACAAATAGGGGAATCAAGTGTTATAAAGTGATGCCATTCGGACTTAAGAATGTTGGGGCTACCTACCAAAGCCTCGTCAACAAGATGTTTTCCCATCAAATTGGGAAAACTATAGAAGTCTACATTGATGACATATTGGTGAAATCACTACAAGCCAAGCAACATTTGGCCAACCTGGAGGAGGCATTCGACGTAATGAGGAAGTAAGGGATGAAGCTGAACCCCACCAAGTGTGCCTTCGGGGTAGCCTCGGGGAAATTTCTTGGGTACCTGGTCACTCGTCGTGGTATAAAAGCCAACCCGGAGCAGATAAAATCCATCATCGACATTCATTTCCCAATAAACCCCAAAGAAGTTATGCGACTTGCGGAGAGGATCGCCGCTCTAAATAGGCTCATCTCCAAGTCTACCGACAAGAGTTTCTTGTTTTTCTCCACCCTCGGGAAGGCAAAGAAATTCGAATGGTCCCCAGCCTGTGAAAAGGCTTTAAAAAGACTCAAAAAATACTTGACCTCACCACCACTCATGTCTAAGCCAGTCGAAGGTGAAAGGTTATTCCTCTACCTTGGAGTTTCGGCGCAGGCGGTCAGCGCTGTTCCAATTAGGGAAGAATGAGGGCAACAACTCTCAGTCTATTACGTAAGCAAAGCTCTACTCAATCTGAAGACTCGGTACACTCAAATAGAGAAATTGGTTCTTGCGCTGGTAACGGCGGCACGGAAGCTGCGTCCCTACTTCCAGGGTCACCCAGTCACCGTTTATAACACCTACCCATTGAAGAGCATTCTTCACAAACCTGAACTCTCCAGCAGACTGACCAAATGGGCTGTTGAGCTTAAAGAGTATGACATCACATGTTAGCCGCGAACCGCCATCAAGTCTCAAGCTCTCACTGATATCCTGGCGGACTTCAGCACTGGTCTACAAGCCGGTGCAGAAAAATATGTGCTTTGTATCCAGACAACTGATGAAAACTAGTAGTAGACGAATCATCTAGAAGATGTGGTTCTGGATTAAGAGTTGTGATCACTACTCCCACAGGCGATATCATACAGCAAGCAATTAAATGCGACTTCTAGACTACCAACAATGAGGCCGAGTACGAGGCCTTAATAGCCGGACTAACACTGCTTAAATAATTTGGAGCGAAGAGGGTTGAGGCGACATCAGACTCTCAATTAGTGGTCAACCAACTCCAAGGATCTTATCAAGCTCGCGGAGCCCAAATGGCAACCTACTTGTCGAAAGTAAAAGAAATACAGTCCTCATTAGAATCATTTACAATCTCACAAATTTTCAGAACCGAGAACATTCATGCGGATGCTCTGGCTACCCTCGGGTCCACCCTATAAGAAAATAATATTCGGGCCATACCGGTAGCATATCTACAGTGGCCGGCCATTGCTAAAGTAGAAGATGGAGTCGTCGCTTCCATCGAACAAGTTGACTCGTGGATGTCCCCATTGATCAAGTACCTGGAGGAAGGCACACTACCGACATATAAGGTAGTCGCTCGAAAGATCCAGCAACAAGCTGCGCGGTTCAATCTTTATGACAATCAACTCCTGAGAATATCCCTTTCCAGACCCTACCTCAAGTGCCTCACTCCTGAATAAGTGAAATGTGTGTTAGTTGAATTACACAAAGGGGAATATGGAACGACACGGCCGGGTATTACTGGCCAACGATGTGAGCAGACACAGTAGACTATGCTCGTAAATGCGATAAATGCCAAAGGTTCGCCCCAGTCTCTCATCTCCCACCAGAGAAGCTATGTCCTTCTGTATCCCCTTGGCCATTCATGAAATGGGGAATGGACATCATTGGGAAACTTCCCGTCGCCTCGGGAAAATGAGTATACATACTGGCATTGACGAATTATTACTCTAAATGGATAGAAGCTGAGGCCTTCACGATGATAAGAGATAAGGAACTTCAGAGTTTCATATGGAAGAACATTATCTATCGTTTCGGGCTACCCAGTGAGATCGTTACTTATAATTGATTTCAATTTATCAGTCATCGCTTCCAAAATTTTTGTAGAAGATGAGGAATCAAATTGAGCTTCTCCACACCGCGCTACCCACAAGCCAACGGTCAAGCAGGGTCTTCCAATAAAACCATAATGAATACTATGAAGAAGAGATTGAAGAAGGCAAAAGAAGTGTGGGCAGACAAACTCCCAGGAGTCTTATAGTCGTACCGTACAAGTGTGAGATCTTCTATTGGTGAAACTTCATTCTCCATAACCTTTGGCGCCGAGGCGGTCATTCCAACCGACTATAACGTCCATTCGCCATGATATCAATGGGTTGACAAGAATACGAACAGGCAACTCTTGAACAACAGTCTCGACACCATCAATAAACTTAGGGAGAACACATACATACGACTTGCAGCTTACCGACAGAGGATATCTAAACACTTTGATAAAAATATGAGGAGTATAACTTTCAAAGAAGGAGATTGGGTCATACGGAAAGTCTCTCAAAATAATAAGGAAGTTAAGGATGGGAAACTCGGCCCTACATGGGAAGGTCCATATATCATCACGAAAGTTATAGGTCACAGAGTCTACAAACTAAAAATGGGAGATGGTCGGCATATCCATAATAGTTGGAATGTCATTCACCTCAAGAAGTTCTACAGATAATCACGTTTGAAGGCTTATGAGTCACTCGACAAATTATTGTCCTACCACTAAGGGGCGATCAAATCATTTGATTTTTGTTTTAATTGTTTCTTTTTATGTAATTTTGTTAAGTTTGATTCTTAATTAAACGAGTTATTAACAATTCGATTTCATTCAGATGATAGAAAAGATATGTAACTTCCTCCAAACGAAAATTGGAATTTATATACAAAAGAAAATATTGTCTTTATAAAAAGGCCAGAGCCAATATTACAAAAATCAGAAAGACGAAGCTACATCAATCTTCTTGCCTTTCTACAGGCTCGACTGAATCAACCAGATGAGAGAGATGGTCAGTCTCCATAGGCTGCTTGGGTCTAGATTCTTCCATAGTGACCTCGGTAACATTTTCTATTGGATCATCTGCCATCAGAGCCTTCTCAATCGTCTCGACAACAACTCATTTGTTGTTTTCGGCACCGACTTATTTGGAACTAACCGCTTGCCCTCATTCGACCTCGATGTTCTCAATTGACAAAGAAAGCCCAGCTTCCAGCCTTTCACCTAGTGTTATCAATTTCTTAGGATTCCAGGAGCTGTGCTCTCCAAATAAGTATTCCTTTATGAGGAGGCTCAAATCTTTTATGATAGCCTCAATCGCCACTCCTTCCAGCCTATCCAGTAACTCAGCCTTATGCTCTTCCAAAACTTCAATATTTTATTTATAGGCTTCCAACTCAGTCGAAGTTATCTCCAGTGCGGCTTTCACGATGTAGACACTGCATTTTTACATAAGTCCAATGATGAGCCTCGTATGGAGGCACTACCTGAAAAGTTACATAAGTTACGAGAAACGAATGCCGGAATGAAAGAAAACCTCCAAAATTAGCACTTCATTTTTGTATAAGTCCAATGATGAGCCTCGTTATGTGATGACCATCACTCGTTGGCACGTACCCTAGGGTATAAAAAAGCGCGCTCACTTGGTCGCTCGAACCCTTGAGTGGGGATACCTAGTTGTGAGCAACCCTTCACCGACGGGAGCCTTTATCCATACCCTTATAAGACCACATATGAACCATAGTTATATGTCATATAGAAGCTACCCATATGCTTGTGTTTGGGACCATTATCAATTGGATCCATTTGGACCTCTCTCGTCATAAGATACGAACTTGTTGGGGCCACTTAAACTGGGATAAGTTTGCATCTTATGGTAATTGGGCCAAAAGTTTTCAAAATGACGATGGGCCACCTTGTGTTTGGGCCCCCTATCATTTGAAGTTATTTAGCCACCTTATCGCAAAAGTGTAAACCTGTTGGGCCTTTTCAACTGGGACAAGTTTGCACCTCGCGATAATCTGATTAAACGCTTTAAAATGATAACGGGCCAACTTATATGAAAATCTTTATGGGCTTAGAAGGTCCAAACATGATCAGAATATGCCAAATAAATGAGTCTGATATCCACACTGGCTTTCATCGAGGAAGGGTACGCCTTGTTATGGCATATTTGTATACTTTTGGATATCTCCAAGTCCATCCCCACAACCGTGATTACCGAGGGCCCAATTCATCATTTCTAGACAATAGCACGATCCCCATAATAAGTACACATGTTTCTCGAGTGTGTATATATAAGAGAAGAAGTCTATGAGAGAAGGACACTCAAGTACTACAACTCACAGCTTAATAATATTCTCTCCAGAGCTCTCAGAATCCCCTACCTACCGCCCTCATGACAACTCACGAGGATCAAGGTAATCTCTAACCTTGCTCCTCCTCCTACGAAATTTATAACTCATTCCCATTACTGACTTGAGCGTCGGAGTGCCTTCGGAACCCACCACACCGATGGGCAGTACTCACACTCACTCTATCTTTGTTTGGTAGGATCGCTAGTTCCCTCAACCTACGAAATCTCGATTGTGGACCTCAAGAGAAAACCAGCGTCTACACTAGACTGAATAGTTTCTTATGCTGTAAAGATTGACATGAATTTGTTCATGTCTTGAGATTCTTCACTGGCATTAAGAAAACCCCATTAGGTATTTGTTTATCTGATAATGACGTTTCTTGGCTTTCACGTGTAGACATTATTTTCTTTTCAATTATTTCTAAATGTTGTAAATAGTTGAAGGTAAATAATAATGCTAAAGAAAGAAGATGTGTATAGTTGTGTATAGAAAATATCAATTTTCTCAATATGACAACTATAGGTATTGGATATGAGATATCCCGTCTAGTTATTTAAAATATTATTGAATGATTGTTTCGATATTTGATATCAGAACATGCGACTATTGAATAGTTACTTGTTCTCTGTAAACAGTTGTCACATATTTTAAAATGACTATTATTGTCATTGACAAATATATAAACATTAAGAAAAAATTCGGTTAATTAAATAACTTAGAACACTATTTTATGAGATTTAATCACTTAAGTATTAGATGCTTATTCCATATGGTAAAGGATGGTCTGATACGAGATCAAACCATATATCCTTATCCATTTAATGAATATTGTATTCGGGCAGGTGATTAAATCTCATTTAACCAATGATTGTCATTGGACCAGAAAATTTATTAAACTGATACATTGGATGTATGTACTTTATTGAGTTGCAAATTGCTTAAAATAGTTTTCTTTACTTCGTAACTTAGTCAATGAATCGTAGTGACTTAGTTACGTGTTTCTGATGAAATACAGATAGAATATTTTGATTAGTTTAAAGATATTCAATCTAAAGTTTTGAAAATTGTATCTTTAAAATTCATTGTGTGTCTTTAAATTGTTCAAAGATGTTTGATATGATCAAACATATGAATTTAAGGTAATTAGTTCTAAGGTTATTGAATGAATATGATTCTTACTCAATATAATTCTTCCACGATTCCATATTGATGGAATTGGTAAGTGAGAATAATCGAATCTTATATATGATTTGATTCGTTTGATATTGAGTGTTGTCGAATTAGTTTCAATATTGTTGGGGATATGCTCCAGTAACATTAATTCATCATTTTAATTAATGTTTCATTAGTTTCTATAGTTACGTATATGATATGTACAAGTAGAAAAATCGAATTTTGAAATGTTTGAGATTTGAATCTTTCTTTTGTATAATGGTTATATAATCGATAGTACTTGCGCCTTGGAGGTACGAGTATAAGATTATCATTTATTCTATTTAACAGAATATATATTTTATCTGATAGAAATCTTTTCTATAATCCCGAGTAATAAAATTATTTTTATTACTTAGTAAGTAACATCAGATGTTGACCTTTGTAGAAAAGACTTGACTTATTGAAGTCAAATGTGAGAGTGATAAACTATAAATGGAACTACATAATTAATAAGATGAAAATACCATTTAATTGCTTTCATATAAGTGCAATATGATGTCAGAATCATTTGCAAAGTATTTGATACTTAACGGTTCTGTTGTTTTCTTATCGAAGAAAGTTATCCTATAACTTATAGTGGGAACAATATTTGATATCGATTCCGGAAATTAGCATTAAACCATATATCTAAGATTGTTCATAGCTTACTATGATCAAGTTTGGAACTTGATTGAGCTTTCATTATAAAACATTCATAAAATATGGAAATGGTTTATGCAGCAAATGCAAAGTGAGTTTATTAAAGGTTTGACCTTTATAGTATGACAGTGAGAATAGTTATACTTAGCAATCTACTGTAGTTTTGAGGAAACTTGTCTCTAGCCGTACTAATTGAACAATTAAAGATTTGTTGGTTAATGTTAATATTAAACTGTATTTTAGCTAGAAATATAAAGTGGCATTTTTGAATGATTTCTTCAGATAAGTGATCCATTGTGTTTTTTTAGTTTGTAAAGTTTGTTTTGGAATGCCTTAGAGTTTGTATTCTACTAAGATTACAAGTTTGAATATTAGCTTATAGAGCTTATTGTAGACTCGAATGAGCTTTCTGGAAATTTATGTTTTCTAATTTTGATATCAGTCAGATTGTCTGATTTTATCAAAGCATAGAGAATACATATGAGAAAGAAGGGTTAGTGGGAGTGTATAAATTTATTTCTAGTGTTTTGCATCATAATGACATTATCATTATTAAAGTAATAATGAGATGTCTATGAGGTAAAAAGTTTACCTGTGTCTTATTTACTCCGTGAAAACAATGAGAGTTGTCTCTGTTATATTCGATATAAAGTTTTATATCAAGAGATTTGTGAGATACTCCTATTAGTCGTAATTAGATATGATCTAATGAAGGACACAACAATACTATATGTATGAAAGTTAGTATAACTGTTTGACAGTTAGAGTGTGTCTTATGTATAGTATTCATATTTCGAAAGAGATTTTAATTAGAATGTCTAATCAATCTTATGTATCACGTGATGAAGACATAATGAATACTTTATTTATTTGCGATTGAAGATATAAATTTAATCGTAATTGTTACGAGTTATTTTGATACCATGTAAACCATATGATGGGTCTTGAAACATGTTCTTTGTGATCTTTGAGATATTAAGAACGAGTTTCTTATTCATAGAGCATATAGTCTGTAATCATTAGGGTCAGATTAGTATTGAGTCTAATTATGACGTTAGACAGTCAACGTCATGAAGAGTCAGAAAAGATGCAGTGGGAGTGTCACTGATGGTTCCACTATAAGAGTGGAGTTAGTTGCAATTTATGAAGTATCGACTTATGGAGTTTCATAGTGACCTTGTAGATTAGAAGTTTGGTATTGGTGCTGTGTTTGCGGTTGTCTGCATAGTAATTTGGATTTGATCCACAAATACTTGGACAAGTCAGTAGCTGTAGCACAATATTGATGTGGCATCTGAGTCATATTGATGTAGAACTTAGTTTCTACAAAAATATGAATGATGCTGACTAAGGGAAACAATTGGATTTGTTTGACAAACTCAATATGTCACAGCAGGATTACTTGTTATTGCCTACCTTTTGAGCGCTAGGTGAGTTCTTGAGGGCCATGCGTATGTGATATACATTAAGATGTATATATGATACTGTGGATTCGCACTAGAGCAAGTGGGAGAAATTTTTAGGGTTGGTGCTCAGAGCGCCAATCCAAATCGTATTTATGTCTGATTCATGAATACGAACAATATCTTTTTCCATAATATTACTTATTTATGGTTGCACCTCTTATTTTTTATTATATATATTCGATCTAATTCATTAGATTGAATCTAAATCATGTTTAGTGATATATATATATATATATATATATATATATATATATATATATATATATATATATATATATATATATATATTAGACAAAGACCCGATAATATATAATATAGTGCAAAATTACAACATAGCTTGTAATTGACATTGGGAAGTGTCACTACTAGATATATATTATCAAATAAAGTTCCTGGCCAAGATTTACTGACATAGGTCGGTTAGTAAAATCTGCTGAGACCAGTACATGTCGTATATCATGATTTGGTCTGATGGTTTATCCCAATGAACCATAAGTCTCGGGAGACTCGTATAGACATGTACGTGTTTATTTGATAAACACTGAACAACTCACCAAAGATGACCTAATAGATGGTACATCATCGTCAATAGGAATCTTCTCGGGTTGAGTAGCATAGTGATTCTTTGACTTCAGATACCACTGTGGATATATGAGCTATCCTCCACACTTAGATGGCAGTCACGTCACCGATCTATTAATATCAGACCCCCGCCTATTCGTTGGGTGTGGACTCATGCTCATGATATCTTGTGTGTATCAAGATAGGATCTGTCAGTCCTGTGTACAGGGCATAGGTGTCCATTATATGATTAGCAATCTTTTAAATCCATGGTCGTGGTATACTTCGGAAGTAAGTTTCGAGTTTTATTTAGAAGATTACTAATAGATACGTCGACAGGATTACACCTGTAGAGATTTGATGTTTATATCTATATCTCTGGGATAATCCGGATACCTGTGACAGAGGGATTAAACGTATGCAATGACCTCGACCTGTATGATTCAGTGAGTTTATCAGTGGTCGTCATAATTTACGGGTAGGTAAATTATGGACAATAAATTTGATTTCGTGACGGATATGCCTGAATCTAGAGAGTCTCACTAATGAAATAAACTCATAGAGCACTAGGACAACTTTTCGTTTAACGATTAAACAAAAAATACATTGAATGGACCTAATGGTCATTTCCTAATTAATGTGTATTTGTATTTAATATTTGATATTATTAAATACACATTAATTAATTGTCCAATTATGATATTTGGCATATATCATTAATATTTGTATTTGAGATATTTAATGTAAATATAATACATATATTTAAGATTTTTGTATTTAATTATTTCAATATTTAATTGTTAAGTAATTAAATTAATTGAAATATAAATATCTTTTGTCATGATTATAGTTAGGAAATGGCATGATTTGGTTGGTTCACTTGTTGAATTACTTTAATGGTTATAGTGATCAATTGGAACAAGTAACTTGGCTTTAATGATATTCAAACAAAAGTTGAAAAAATTATTTTATTTTTTTTCTTGGTGATTCACGCAATCACAAGGAAAATATAAAAGCTTTGTTACATTTTTATTTTTCATAAGTGCAAGTTACCAAAAGAATTACAAAAGTGAGTTGAGAGCAAAGTTGAAGGAGAAAGGAAAACTTAAGCATTTTTGGAAATTTTTAAGTATTTCTCAACACACTTCAACTTGGAAATTATTTCTATTATTCTGGGCTTCAATTTGTGTTGTTAAAATGATGTCTCTACTCTTTTAGTTTGTAATTAAAATGGTTGGGAACTTATTTTAAAGGTGTTTGCATGTATGATTTATAAATAGGCTTGAAATGAGTTCTTAAGCTTATTATGATTAATTAGTAATTAAGTTGCCATTCTAGAGTTTCTAAGCCACTCATTGATGACCTAGAATTGTTATTGAGTTGTTTCATGGTGGTGAGACTTGTTTGGTGTGGTAAAGATTTGATTAAAGTATTGAATTTGTTTAATTTGGTTTATTGTGTCAATTTGAAGAAATTATAAAATTAGGGTTCTTAACCTTTCCAAATTTGGGGATTTTCATATATGTGATATATTATGATGTGTATATAATGCATATTAAATTTTGGATTGATTGTATTTGATCTTAACTTGTTTTGAACAAGATTGGACTAAATTATAAAATTGGAAAACTTTAAGGGGCTCTCGGTAATTTTATCTTTTTGTGGGGTTTTATTGTAATTTGTATTTTGATGTGTTGGACATGTTGAAAATCATTTTAGAACTGATTTGGAATCATCCAAAATTATATTTGACAATTTGAGGACTAAAATGAACAAAATGTAAAGTTTAGGGGTCAAACGGTAATTTTCAAGAAATATGATTTCTTGGGAAAAAATTCAGTTTTTAAGTATTGAGTTATTAAAATAAATAAGTTTATTTTAATTTCAAAAGAAAAATAATTACCGGAAATTATTTCGGAGTGAAATTACACGAAAACGGTGAAAAACAACATTAGTGGGTAACGGCTGCCCAAACAGTGAACTGGTCACTGTTCGGACAGTACCACGAACTGTCCAAATATTTTTGGGGCTTACATGGGCAGTCCCCATATGCATTGGTCGGTTCGGTCGGAAACGCGCTTTATGCTATTTTATTGAAAAACGTTTTCGTAAAAATTTCGCGGAGTTACTATATTATTTATGTCGTTATATGATATCGAATAAATAAGTTTATGTGAGATATGAATGAAATATTAATATTGGATATTGAATAATTTATTCGTAAATTTAAAAATTTTAAACTACGATTTCACCCGAACCGCGCTTCTTCCGCTGCGCCGCCCTGATAAAACCCCAACATCTTATAGGTGTCGAACTTGATCGAAAGTGACCTAAGTTTAGTTATTGACATACTACCAAACTTCTCGCCCAATATGGACCACATATCCTTGGCCAGGTCTAACTTCCTAAAGTCTTTTATGATATCATTTTCCATACTGCGTAGCAATGCGATGCGAGCAATGAAGTTCTTCTTTTTTAAGGCCTCATAAGCCTCATGACCTCATCTATGTTGGGCTGTGGTGCCTTTTCAGGTTCATCCACTGATTTTCAGGGCCTCAAGAGTCTCTTGTTCTTCTAGTACATATTGGATTTTCATACTCCAAATTTTAAAATTGTCGCCATTCAGTTTCTCACCCTTGTTTAGTTCGGCGATATTATTCTTCCATGAACCATGTCAAAACAAAAAATTTCCTACGGACATTCATGCACAACTATCAATACTTTGACTTTACATGTAAATAATTTATCATGATTTATATCATATTCAATAAAATTTCATACTGAGTTTAAAATCAAAAAGTCACTACATCTCCAATCATCATTTAAGTTCCCAAAGTGAAATATCTATTAACATAATATATCATGTAAATTTATATGATAAAAATTACTTAAATAAATTTGAATTCTATATCTTTTATCACTAAACAATCATAAGAATATGTACTTCAAAATGTAATTCAATTATTAAAATTAAAGAACAAAAAGAAAAATAACACACTCAATAAAAAAAAATAAACCACAACGTTATATTTATAATGATAAAAGAAAATGATAAATAATTTTATAAGAACTAGTATCTAATACTAAGGATTTCACCAGCATCATGTGCCAAGTGATTTATGTCTTCAGATACGAATTCTTAAACACTTGGGATAACTCATAATTGATCTTGGGCAGCCATGTAAATCCTATAGCAAATCTAGGATCATGACGATAACTTCGGGACATCAAATGAATTGTTGTACTTTTTACTTTATGCCTTATATACTCAATTGCAAACCTCTCAATAGCGATATTACACTAAAAACTTTTTTTCTGTTTGCATTACTAATTCTTAAATATAAGCAAGTTGTATTTGTCATATCTCGGGGAGAGTGTTACTTAGCAATCTGAGTCTATTAGGCTACCATATCTAATTACCTTCCCAAATTGACTCATGTAACGTGTTATTGAATTTGATGATATAAGAGATCATATCATTGTTTTCACTCATCCGATATCTATCCAATTCAAAAAACGTATCTTTTATTCTTTCTCTATGTTCAGATGTCATAACCCTTCTTCCAGTTTTTGAATGTCTAACCATGATTTTTATGTAACAAATATAATAAAAATCAATGTAATGAAAATACAAAGTCACATTGGCAACAATATCATAAATATAACACCCTCAGTATTTACGACATGTCCAGTGTTGTTAATTTCTCATGCTCGATATGTCATCATACTTATAAATATTTTTTAGTGGGTTAAACACCCTATAAATTCCACCCGGAGGCTCGGGAAATTTTTTTCAGTTTCGGTATTTTTCTGTCATAATAACTTCTGGACAGCCTTTAGTATTTTAGTCATAACTTGGACTACATATGTCTATTTTTAGTGATTTTGGTACCTTCGAAAAGCTTAGACAAGGATCTACAATATTTATGTTAAATATTTTTCCAAAGTTTGAACATAAATAAGTCAAAATCATGTATTTTTCCAGTGGGCCTGCACTATTATGAGTTTAATATCATTTTTAACATTTTACATATGTGTATTATTATTTTAATAAACAAAAGTACTCATTTGTGGCCCTTGTTCATTTTTACTATTTCTTTTCCTTCTTTAACTCATTTCCATGAACTCATGAGAAATAAAAAAATAAATCAGCCCTCTTTTTCATTTTGTTCTTCATGTCAAGCCTTGGTGGGTCAAAGAATTTGGTCTCATTTTCTTTTTAATTTATGATGTGAATCAAATAAGTAAACTTATCATCCTTTAAGTTACTGATTTCTTTGTATTTTAGTGTAAATTTTACAAGTTTCCCTTTTGAATCCATGGAAAACCCAAATTTGAATTTGATTTCTTTGCATGTTTATAAATACTAAAATAATTATCTATGCATGAATGGATGTTGTGTTATGAAATATGCATGAATTTGATTAAATTTCTCAAAAATAGAAATGGGTGTGCAAATGACGAAATGGGTGTTATATATATATATATATATATATATGCAAATGACGAAATGGTGTATTATATATATATATATATATATATATATATATATATATATATATATATATATAGGTATAAAGACTTGGTTATGTGTTATTGGTGATGATAAAATGGATGTTGATGATTATTATATGAAATATGTGCTAAATTGTTTGGAATCTATAAGCTTGTACTGGTTCACTTGGCTGAACCTAAGGGTGTTGAAGGGGGATCATTTTCTTTGTGATTTGGTAATGTTATAGGCATGAGATTAGTGCCTAATGTGGTGATAATAATAGTGTATGTGTGTGGCCACGTGTTAATGGTGGGTGTGTGTTGTGTGTGGCCATGAGTTGGTGTTGATGTGGGAAATTTTGTAAGAAATTGGATTATGATGTTATTGTAGGCACTGCATTTTTGCATATAAGTCCCAATGATGAGCCTCATATGGAGGCACTACCCAATAAGTTACGAAAGTCGCGGGAAACAGAAGTCAGAAGGGAAAATTCAGAAATCAATACCTTGTTAGACTTAATTCGTTTGCTTAGCTTCGGGTTCGCTCGTTGGATCTCTGTTTTTAAATTCATCCTTGGCCCAAAACCCGGCAACCCATGCCAAGCCACACACCCAAGCCCACATAATTAAAACATTTAAAACACATGTCTAAATTAAATCACATCCAATTAAATTAAAACAAATCAAATCAAATCAAATCCTCATTCCTAAATTAAATAAATCACATTCCAAATTAAAGAAATCAAATCAAATCAAATCCCATAAATCTCTTTCCTAAACTAAAACAATCACTTTTCTAATTAAACAGATCCCTTCCTTATGACACACTAATTAGAGATACCTCTCATAATTACATGATCTCTTTCCTACCCGAATGAGAACAACCATAACCCTCTCCTATAAAAAAGAGAATAAGCCAAACCTTAAGACCCTAGAGCTCATTCACGGCAACCTCACAACAACAAAAAAAAAAACTTAAAGCTTTCGGCTCTCTCTCTCATATTCAACACATAGATTCGCCCTCAACAAATAATAAACCCACTCACAAGCTCACGGCCACCCACTATTATCTCTCCCAAAAACAACACCCAAAACCCTAGATTCTCTCTTCATTTCACGCCCCTTTTCTCTACACTTCACGTTCTCTCTCCAGCCCACCAACACACGGCACACACAAACCACAGCAGCTTTTCTTTCTTGTCCAAATTCTCTTTCATGCGCCTGCTGCTCTCTTTTTCTAACACACGGCAGCTGCCCCTATTCTTCATGTGATGTTCCTTTGATGCATGCGCACATTGCATGCCCCAATTTAACCTAATTGAATTTGTATGCATGCTCATTCACGTACAGCCTCTGACCGACGCACACAAACAGCAAAAAAACCCCCACTGAATCACCGAAATTTACCCCCTAACCAGCAACCAAATACACCCATAAACAGCCCCTCTAATTCACGCCAAACATCAACAAAATACAGTCCTAAACAGTCCCCCAAAACCACCGAAAACAGTCTCCAGAACAGTCCCATAAATCACTGAAAAAACTACAACCAAAACAGTCCCCAAAATAGTCGAAAACAATCCCCAAAATAGCCCCAAATTATCGCAAACAGTAACCAAAAATAACGACCAGAAACAGCAGCAAAAATAGAGAAAACAGCAGCTCAAAAACAGTGAAGCAACAAAGCAAAATATTGAACCAGTGAACCGGAGGAATTGCGAAGCATTAACCCTTCCGACGGCCGCGTAACGCACTTCCAATAGGCGACTTAAAAGGTAACCTGATGGCACCTTTTTATTTATACTCGTTTATTTTTTAATTATTTATTAGTATTTCTCCGCATGCGTATTGTTGGTTTATGTATGTTATTGGATGAATGATTTTGTGCTATCTCTCGTGGTATATCGGATGGAAACTCAGACGTAAATTCCGTAGCCGAATCTGAATGGACGGTATTGCGGTCTAAACTTGGGATACAACTCCACGTACTACTTGAGAAACGCACATATTTCGTTTTGTCTAATCTTGTGTTTATCCATTGTTTATTAGAAATAGCACGTTCTTTCCATGCATGATTTAGTTATCTATTTCGTATTAGGCACTTAATGATATCTCTTCAATGATTATGCTTAGACAATTATTCATTTATATTTCTGCATTTATCAATTTAATGTGTTCATGAGATTGTGTGCTTGCCATTATTTCGACTTACTTTTATGCATGCAAACTTAGATATATGTTGTATGCAAACTTAGATGTAGGTTATTCTTGCATGTGTATGTTGCGTAGACTTGGTTAGGTTATTGCATAAATCCGTTCATTACAAGTGACATAAGTAAGAGACCATTCCGAACCCAACGGTTTGAGGTCTTCCCTTGCGATGGGTGAGTGCGGCCTTAAATCATTTCCCAGTTCACGCTGGGTGGCGACTCCATTATTCTCCGGTTTAGTCCCCCGCGGGCTACTCCGAACTCCCGACCCGGCCGCGAGCCTGGAACAGCATCGCCGATTTCTGTGTCATACAGTTATCTTAAGCATTTCCTTTCATGTTAGATGTAGGGACATCATGGAACTATTATCGAAATTCAAACAAGATATCTTTTATTCTCTCTATAAGGATATTACTGAAATATATGACATTTGTTTTCATATTGGTGATTGTGTTGTGAGATGGTTAATATGTGATAGAAGAATATGCATAATGATATTCATTTCATGTTGCATGGTTAAGATAGTTTGGGACTATATGTCATTTATGCACATGCTAGGTTCGTAAGTTATAGATAGCTTAGAAAATTAGAAAAAATGTCTTAAGCTATCACGTCAGCACGAGTACATGCATTTCGTCAATCACGTCCATGTTTAGGATTTCATGATCAAGTACACTAATCGTAGTTGAACACGTGTTTCATAGATTTCGCGCAGGAAGATCCTATCAGTTGCACTTAAATTACGGGAGCACACAAGCGCTTGGACTTCGGTTATGTGAGTGAACGTTATCTTATATTTTTTATGTTCACTACGTTATTTCGTATATAAATTATGTTTTCAAGTTTTTTATTATCGGTTACGTTTTATGTTCTATGACTTCCAATTAGGTATTTACTTTTCCAGTTACATGTTCAATCGATGCATACATGTGATATGTTTATAAGTTATGTTTCACGTTTCATATTTCCATGTCATGTATATATGTTTCCAGACATGTTTTCTATTTACGTGTACTTCACATGCTACAATTATGTTTTTCAGGTTATGTTTCCATGTCGTATGTTTGCAGTTATATTTATGTTTCCATATTTTAGGAGCGAAGCAGAGTTTACCATTATGCCTATGATGTCGGTGACCAAAATATTGTTGGGCTCGCAACTCGTAAAGAGTACGGGGACTAACCGGGAAATAAAGGAGTTGTCACCCAGTATAAAATACTGGGAATGATTTAAGGCCGCACTACACCACTCGCAAGGTCGACCTTATACCCGTTTGGGTTCAGAATGGTCTCTTATTTATGCCAGTATAATATCCAGGTTCGAAGAGATGATCCACATATCTTATAATGCAATCACATACAATAAAGTTTATATAACATACACGGCGTAATAATATAAAAATGATAGGATGATAAATTATAAAATTACAAAATATCCAGAAATTATCAAAGCAATAATAAAATGCGAATTAAACTTATCTTTCGGCCTCGCTTCGAATAAAATTTTTTCTGTAATTAATGTCTGACTAGACTTGATGGACGTTTGGCCTGATATGCTGCATAATTCATAAACATAGAATATGATAATATATAATAGCAGACATAACTTGCTTAAAATGGTAACCATAAGACGCAGAATCATGCATCGTAAGATAATAATGAAACTATAATGATAAGACTATCACACAATAATAATAATTATGATAAAGTAATGAAAAAGATATGTGTAACTATTTCCAAGTGGAACGTGAAGTTGTATCCCGAATAAAGACCATACTACCACCCTTTCAAAATCGGCTACAAAATTTATATCCGAGTTTTCATCCTATATACCACAAGAAATCAAATATACGCAGCAAGATGTAGCCATATATACAGTCAAATTTTTGTGTGACAATTGCATGTCCGGCTGGATATACAGAATGTCCGATCGGATATGCGACGTCACCAAAACAGTAGATTTTAGATACTGAGTTTAAGTTTTATAGCCCCTCAAGTCGTACTTCAAGCATTACTCGGCTCTGAGAACATTGATGAAGGTCTAATTCGTTGTTAGATCTCTTGCTGGAAAGAATCACAAGGTTGTTGTTTGTGTTTTATAGTTCACTGTGTGACTGGTCTCTATGAATGTTATTTATTTTTTGCTCTCTATTTTTTCGTCTGTTGAATCCAAAAACTCTCTTATTGTGAAGAACTTGAGTCTTTTATAGTGCTAAGGCTGTGGTAATTAGGGAAAGAATCCATTTGATAAGGAAAACAATTGTTAAAGAATTAGATTATTTGGGAAACTGATTGAGAAAGAAGGTTATATGTTTATGGAAACCAGTTAAAAGGGAAAGCAGTTTAGAAGATTGAGTGTTTCTGTTATTCTAGAAATCCGATACATATCCGGCCAAACTTTAAGAAGTTTCGACTGGACATTATTGTCTATATCCAGCCGGATATAGATGATATCCGGCCGGAGCTCCAGCTTTTTGGGGTTTTTTTGGGATTTCTTTTCTTTCCAACATTAGGCCTTACAACTTCCCTAAACTCTTCAGATGTGTCCTCATAAGAGACTCATCATCGGGCTGCAAAAATGCAATGTCTACTCACGTTTTCATGATCCATGAATACATTTTATGTTTCAGTTGTAGTCCATCTTCTCAGTTTTCAATACAAGACGTAGAGGTGGCCACGGTTCCGGTTTGGAACCGGAATCGAACCGGTTGGAATCAGACGATTTCGGTTCCAAACGGTTCCTATTTTTTTCGGTTCGGTTAGGGTTCATCCCAATCGAACCGAAAAATTTTTTTTTAAAAAATAATCATAAAAATTAAGAAAAAACCGGACTGGAACCGGAACCGAACCGAACTGGTGGCCACCTCGAACAAGACGTATGTAATTTCAAGTCAATAGTTTATGTTTTAGCTTATGTATCATATTTTCACATTTTCATGCCATGTTCTCAATTTTCAAGTTGACGTACTTTACATTTTTTAAGTGTTGAGTACGGTTTATGTTTATATGACATGCAATCTCAATTTACGTTTTTCATGATCTTACATGTAGCTTTTTGATGAGCGGAAAATATATCAATATTTACCGCCCCTTTTACTTAATATTTTGTTTAGTTTCTCGGGTTTGATAAATGTTTTGATGTGTTTTAGTTTATTTTGCAGATAAAATAATATCGGGACTCAATGAAATCATTTAGGACGAAATGTGGATCAAATAAGGGCAATTATTGGACTTGATATATTAATTTTGGAGATTGGAAATTTGAAAGGGCGTTTTGACGAAGTGCAGTTTTGGAAATTCCAGTTTTGCGCATCTGTCGTATTTTGGGCATAACTTTTTACTCAGATATTAGATTGAGCTGATTCAAGTTCCAGATTAAAGAAGACTCAAAGATCTACAACTTTGAAAGAGAAAATATTTTCGAATTCTGATGATTGCATGACCGAAATTGATGAACCATCCAGAAGTGTGTGGAGTGTAATTATTAAAAGTCATTATCAATCATTTTCAAAGCAAAATATTAATTAATTAATAATTAATAAAAATTATCAAATCAACACCAAACAAGATAAGCAATTAGTGGAGCAATTATGGATTTGGTGGAGTAATTAGTGGAGAAATTAATAATGGATTTGGTGGAGAATTTGATGGATGATTTGATGTTGGCAAAATTTTGCCTATAAATACCAAGCCATTTCATTTGTAAAATTCATACTTTCTTCCTTGAAATTCTTAATGAATAAATAAGAAGATTGTATCTAGTTTGTTTATTTTTAGTTTTCAGTAATTAATTTTCAGTTTCGCACTTTCTTTTATTTACTTTTCAGTTTTTACTTTCCGCAATTTACTTTTACTCACAATACTTTTCTTTCTTTAATTTTTCAGTTTTTACTTTTCAGTAATGAGGAGGTAATTTCCCAAGCTAGGGTGAAAGATAATTCTTTTACTATTACTATTTAGATTAATCTCCCTTAAAAATAATATATTCACTATTTAAAATACTGATTAATAAAGGATACCGCTATATTGGTCGGTTGGCAATTCAATTTAATCTGGTTTAAACCTGACTAATCAAGGATACCGCCAGATTGGTCGGTTGGTAAATTTATTTTGGTACCGCCTTTATGGCTGGATTATGGACAAATATTACCGCCTATATGGCTGGTTGGACTTAATTTGACTTAATCAGGATACCGCCAGATTGGTCGGTTGGTAAAATAATATCACAAGTTTATATATTATTTTATGGGAGATATCTAAATTAGTAGTAGTAAAAGTAATTCCTTTTACCTTAGCTTTTTATTTTATTGTAATTTACTTTTCAGCTTTTACTTTACCGCATTACTTTCAAGCATTTTCATTTTATGTCTTTTACTTTTAAGTTTTTATTAGCCCTAGTTATGTGTGGTAACTAAATTAGTTATCTGGGGTTGTGATGAAATCCAATATCACCGTTTTATAAGGGTTAGATTATAGCTTGGGTAATATAAAGATTTATTTATTGTGTCTTAAACTTAATGCTTTTTCATTAACTGGCCATTAATAAAATTGATCTGGTAAATCTAAAATGAACTAGACATAGGGATTTTAGGTTTCAGCCTTAGACTCAATAGCCCACGATCTTCCTTGAGGATAGATAACCCTTTAATAGATTTCCTTACAGGATAGGAATATACCTGTCGGGCGAGGGTAGCCATAATTGGAACTCAATCTTAATGAATCCAGATAATGTGGTTGACATAGGAATATGGTTCAATTGGGTTACACTGGGTATTTGTGTCTGACCATCGACAGATGCTTTCGCATAATTTCGTGTTCCAGGTTAATAAATCAATGTTTTACCCATCTATATAATAATCACTTCATCTTTAAAATGGTATTGGAAGAAATCACAACCCTAGATCTTTGTGTCTTTTGTATTTTCTTTAGTATTTTCTTTTGTCTTTTTATTTATTTATTTATTTAGTAAAGCCATTCAACCAATCAAACAAACAATATCTCTCTTATCCATTTAATTAGATATTTGTAAATAAATAGATTCAACAATTAATAACAACAGTAGGAATTAAGTCCTCGTGGGATCGATATTTTTATACTACTTGAACGATACGTGCGCTTGCGTTATACGTGTGTGTTTACGCCGGTCACTTTTCAGAAAAATGATTTACAAGAATAAGTAATAAAATATTTTCAAATCACCAATAGAATATCGTCCCCTTATATATAGCTTCTCGGGTTCACTCATGTTTAGCGTCTCAGGACATTACACGATGCTAGGTCCTGCTAAGTAAGTTTCACGCCCCATGTTATGATACTGGTGATGTTTTCAGGATATATTTATGATTTGCACTGATTTAGCCAGTAAGGCTGGATGGCATATCATCTAAAACTAAAGAATACAAATGTCATGTCATTTCTAACACATGGAATAATTTTCCAGGTAAAATTAGATTCGACTAGCCAATTTTTAGGGTCCATATCTAACTTAATTTTAATCCATATTGCATAAATGATATACCGAATTAAAGATCAAATGTCCAAGTTTTCAAAATATCTTAGAACACGTTAATAGTAAATTTGTATAGTAATATATCAAGGCCTAAAATTGAACGAAATCATTATGGAAAAAATGAAAAAAATTTGCAATTTCTTCATATTTTTTTCCATGATGAGTAATGTTTTTGAAAATTATCAAGAATACATGGATATACTTATATCAATATTAAAAAAAAAACATCACATGCATTTATTGGATAAATCCACATTCAAAATCATCAAAATCCCAAGAAAACAAAACCTAACATGTATTATTAGTCACTAATCTAATCACATATTAAATGAACTAAATCTTATAATAATCATAGCATAAAAACTTACTTGTTTTACATAGATTCCGTAGATTGAAGTCTACAACTTCATCATCTTTTTGTTGTCACTTTTGGCTTCCTTTCATAGGAAGCCAAAGGGTGGTTGCATGAGAAGTTTATCATGTGTGATAATCATCAAGAGAAATTTTAACTTCCCTTGAAGTCGGACCGGGTTCGGATTGACCCAATATGGGTGATCTGGATCTATCCACCAATAAATTTGTATATTTTTTTGGAAATTCCGTCACCAAATCACATGATCTAGATTTAAACGGAACAGATAAACCCCTTCTACCCTAAACTTTTAGAAGAAGTACACCCCGCCTACACTCTCCTTAGAGTCTGATAAAGTGGATTTGGTTTTTAATGCATAAAAATTTAATTTATTTAATGTGTCATGTGTATTTTTGTCTTGCCTCAAATTTTAATAAAAAAAAACCAAAATATTTATTCATAAAAATTATATCTTATTGATATATAAAACATAAGCTTTCTCATGAATACTATGGTTAAATGTTTCAACTAAAAAATAGTAAAATCGGTCCATCACATTCGTAAGAGTTTATTCACATTTCATTGAGCTTAGTTCTAATTTTGTTCTGATGAAAAATATCGATAATTATACTTATTTCAAAACTTATGATTTGTATATCAATATATAACATCTATTTCATAAAACATTTTATATTTTGAAAAATATTTAATTTTTAAATTAAAAATTTAAACAAAAAACAAATGATTTTATAGCTACGCTTTGGAATTAGGAATTTGATCCTCTCACTTCTCTCATTTATACTATATGGACTAAAAACAACTTTTTTTATTTCACTGGGCTTTTTTAGTTACTTGCCCAACTTTTAAATTAATAAATTATTTTCCAAAAAATATGTTTCATGTTAATTAAATTTATCTTTATCTTTTTATTTAATTTTATTTGAAAATATGTACGATCAACGATGGATTGGATCCATCCTAAAGATTTATAATTGGGATTGGCAATTAAGCATGGAAAAAAAATCTGGGTCTGATCCGGCCCGTCCGAGATAAAAAAATCTCGGGTCGGGCCTCATAATATGAGGGACCGAGCCGGGCTCAACACAATAAATCCGGGCCCGGCTCGACCCGGGCTTAAAAAATATTATATTTATATATTTATATTTATTTAATAAATTATATATATATATAAGTTTTTTATTATTAAAAAAATCTGGCAAGATAAAGCCCGAGGCCAAGCCGGAGACGGGCCGGGCTTTTCCCTGGCCCGGGCTTAAAAAAATTCATCAGGCTCGGGCCGGGTTTATCAAAGCTAGGGTCGGGCCGAATCGACTTTGACCATCCCTGGCTCTAATCCATAAAATATATTAAAATCCAAACATTTAAAAGTCATGTTCATTTATGAGAGGGCCGGACCCGATCCTAGTCCGCTTGATATGGGGCCGGACTAGGGCCAAGTCCAGCTCTAAATTTTTAAAAAATTATTAATTAAATAATAGTATTTTAAAAAAAATCGACATAACATCACTATAAAATGAATTTTTCAAAAGTTTACACATTGTAAAATATATTATAAGTTCTAAATAAAAAAATAATAAAAAATATTAAAAAAAACTAAGAAAGTAACAAGTATTACTAATACAACTTAAACAAACTTAAAAAATAAAATAAATCATAAAACATCACACTAGTACATTAAACATTACTAAAAATAAATAATTCTAAACTACAAATAAATAATTTTACAAACATATATATATATATATATATATAATATATATATATATATATATATATTTTTTAATTATATCTAATAAACTATCCGACCTTAGTTTTTATTTTAAAAATTTTTATCCGACTTTTAACTAAATAGTCTCATAATTAAAGGTCGTAGCTCCAATCTTTTTTAAGAGCTGGTCTAAACCCTGCATGCCCGAACCTAATTGTGAAATCCATTTTTTTCTCTTTTTTTTAAAAAAAAAAAAAAAAAAATTCACCATCTCATTCAAATTTCAAAAAAAAAAAAAAAATTAAATAAAAAATTGATTTAAACTTTCTTACAAAACAACACAACAATGATTGGAATCGTAAGCTGTCAATAACATGTGGTCCACGTTGTCATCTGTAGGGGTGAGCAAAACGGTTTCGGTTCCGGTTCCGCATGGAACCGGAACCTATCCGGAAAAATTCGGTTCCGCACTAAGTGGAACCGGAACCTACCCAATTAAACAGGGTACCCTATTATTCGGTTCCAATCTGGTTCCGGTCCGGTTCCGGTCCGATTCCGAATTACCCTATTTTAAAATATTTTAATGAAAACTACATTCCAATACGAGTCCATAGGACCAAACGGGGACCAAACTACACTTGCTCTCTTGAGTATTCACTTATCTGGTCCTAATGATGATTATTCTTACTTATATTTTAGAGTTGGGATAATAATACTCTCTATTATTGTATCTCATATAGGAGACTACTGGTTAAAATTAAAATTACCAGATATTAGTTGACAGTTTAAAATTATAAACTATGACTGCTCTTCGAAATTTTAAAATTACGCTAAGCTAACACAAACCAGATGAAACACAATAATAAACACGTAATCATAGGAAAGATGTCTAGAAAAAGAATTCCAGTAAATGACTCTAGAATAGCTTAATCATGTCAATGAAAATTCAAATCCAATGACTTATGTCGAAAATGTGATGTTGCCATCCACACAGCAAATACTCTCTATTGATGTGAAACCGGTTCCATGGTCCGGTTCCGGTTCCGATCATTTTGGAACCGGAACCTACCCGGATAAAATCGGTTCCTTCATTTTTGGAACGGAACCTACCCGATTACAACCGGTTCCGGTTCCAAACCCGGAAAACCGGTCCGGTTCCAACCGGTTCCGGATAAACCCGGAACCGTTGCTCACCCTAGTCATCTGCAGGAAAACAACCTCGGGGGCCCGACTAAGTGAATTAAATAACAAGTGGCTGGCGACGGAGAGGGTCCCAGTATCTCACACTCCCGCGCTCACGAAGCTACGAGGAAAATAACAATTCGGTCGGAATCATCAAAATTCAAACGTTGCTATCAAAAAGTGCATAAAACAAGAAGAGCTTGAAATTAATGACTTTTGGAGGGTTGCTTGTTATTGCTGCAGACTGATTAGAGACCGTCCACGTATACGGTTTTTGAATCTCTGATCTTCTGACTATGAGCCTTGTGGATCCGATGGTCCCATATTCATGAAGATGCCCACATTTCACATGGATGGTGTGATGGACCGACTTTTCCCCTAACGAATGTGGGTCCGCACTGAATCAGGACCCGTGAAATGAATAGTATAATCGGATATAAAAATATGACATTTCATTACTATCGTGATCATTACATTACATCATTATACAAGAAACATCTTAGGGCGAGATGGTTCACCTATGCCCCCTTGGCCACCCCAAGACTCACCTCGGCTCCCCCTTTAAAGAGCTTTTAAAAACATTTCACATGTTTCACCAGTATACACACCTAGCGCTTGAGTAGCCACACCCCCTCTAAAATCTAAATTACAATGAGTTTTCGGGAACTCTTTCAGCGAGTCAACAAACCATAATATAAGTGACTTTGGGATCAAATTGCATCTCAGGACGAGTCATCTTGATGGCTTTCTACAACACCCCTATTTTGCGACAAAGTGCACGGTTAAGGCCAAAAGTGGTAACACTTCATCAATCTATCGGCAAACTTCGGAATCAGACTCCATGACGGAAATTTCCCCAGTACATATGACCATGAACTTCACTTGTGGCCCCGGCCCAACTCGATCTGGTGCCTCGAAACATAAGCTCTTTTACAATGCTGCAAAACGGGGCTAGTGGTTAGTAGCAAGTAAGTATGTTGCTAAATCTCTCGGAAAACTTCAGAATGGGATCTCACAGATAAAATCTCTCGGGTACATATGGCCATGAGAGTTACTTTGACCCCGGGCGAGCTTGATCTGGTTACTCAAAATATGAGCTCATGTATAAAGCGGCAGAACGTGCTAGCGGGTAGCAGCAAATGTGATTTTACCGTTATGCAAAAAAAAAAAAAAAAAAAAAACTTACGGCATCTTTCCAATACTTGTGAAAATACAAGTAGTCGTAGAACATTGATACGAATATTGCTAGCTTGATACTGAGACTGTGACATTCTCTCCCCCCCCCCCCCCCCCCCCCCCCCCATTTCACTTCTCGGCGTCCTCGACGATGGTATAGCTTGGGAGCTTGTTCAAACTGTATATTGTCCTCATTTTTTTATTCATCTGGAGGTCTTCAATCTTAAATCCTCTGATAGCTCTACTTTAGGTCTTCACTTCTCTTCTTGGTTGAATTTCTCCATCTTCAAAGTCACCATCGTTGAAGACAATACTTCACACTACTTCTCTCATCTTCCAGATGGTTAATGTTATCGTGTGTCTGCCTCGTTAAAATCTTACCGGTAAAACCCAATTGGGATAATTTTCGGACAGGAAAAAAGAGTACAACCCACAATGACCAAGATAATAAAAGCTTTATTTGTCTGAAAGCATCTTCGTACATGTTTGGACTACCAACCCTACACATTGATCACGCTGCTTCTGAGACTCATCCCATCGAAAATTTGTTGATGAAGTCCAGCTTTCTTGAAATGTTGACGTTGAAGTCGACTTGAAACGCGGTGGCGGTCTTCTTGGAATTCTCCATTGGTTTCCACCGTCTCAGTCTTTTCGGATTCTCCGAAACTCAGGTCACTTCGGTTTTTTCGCAACTCTTTTCAATGAGACTTGAGTCTTCTGCCATCCAACAAGCTCCTTACTTCATTTGATCACTAATCTCTTTCAGTTCCTACAAACAAAACACAAGAAAAAGACATTGCAATAAAATTCATACGTCAATTAATGAGATTATATGTCTGAGCCGATAATATTATATAAATTTTTGTAGTGATTTGAGCACACGATATCGAAATAGAGCAACATCATACACGCTATCGCATACGAGTCCTCGTTTCTAATATAATGGCTCAACTTATGTACTTGTGCATAAGTTTTCGCTTTTATGATATCCCAACATTATTTGTGGAACAACTCCACACAAGCGATTGTGTATTAGTTTTTGTGTCTAATTTTAGTTGCAACTCCATACAAGCTCTTGTGCATGAGTGCTTCCGATTTCGATCACTACTTTATACATGTTTTCGCGCACGAGTTTTCATTTTTGATTTCATAACTTTTCCATAAGAGACGTCATACTCGCGTACGTGAATGGGTTTCATTCAGACAAAGCGATAAGGATCTCAGTTGATTGGGTTGTGAATAGACTGCTTGTTCTCTTCACCATGGCTCCATGCCTACCCCTCCTCCTCAGGACGCTTGGCGCAGCCAATCGGGTCTCTCGAAGATGAACACACACGACCAATTAGCCTATATTGGGGCTAATTTCTCATGAGTTCCCCTCTGGGACAACTATAGCTGCTCTGACATCACTAGCAACTACCTCATTCTCACGATCAATTTAAGGTCATTTGGCTCTATCATAAGCTTTTCAATTTCCTCGATAACCACTTTGGGGACAATATTGTTTCCATCTCAAGTGAAACCTCATCTTCGTGACTACTCCAGGTCATTCACCTTGTTGTTCTTAGGCACAAAGTCATGATATTCTATTCCACAGGTGTTCTCAAACCCACCAAGGTACTCTTGCCAACGCTACATCAACTCTTAAGGTCATTTCACGAGACCTTCTTCGATCTTATATCACTTTCTCAAAGCAATCATTGTTCCCAAAATTATTCCAAAATTAAAATCACATATTTCGACCATTACCAGCGTAACTTATATTCAAAGTCTCATTACGACCACTCGTAGTCGCGTTATGCCACTAGCAATCTCCAAAACGCAATGCATCCATATGTTTTCTTTCGAAATCATACTCACATCTCTCTTTGTTGTTATTCGTGTGCAATCAAGCCTTTAGGTGCAACTCGTTATTTTGACGATAATGTGTCGGTCTTTGTCTTCCCAATACATTATTGGGGTATGTGCAGCTGAAGGGCGCTGTGGAAGGCAAAAATGGTTTTTAAATATTTTTAAATTTTCTGAGAGAATTAATAATATGAAATATTTTTAATTCACTCAAAAAAGTTTAATATATTATTTATTAACATTTAATAACATAATATATTTCGAAACACGACGAATTATTTACGAAAATATTTTTCGACAAATACTATATGCAACGGGCAAACGGTCAAACCGGTTGACCAACAGTCGAGCCGGGACAACCCAGTAACTTGGGAAGTGTTCGGTCAGTCCTTGGACTACCCGAACAGTGGCCAATTCACTGGGTTCATAGCTGCGACATGACGAGCTCGTTTCGACGCGAATTTCACCGTTTTCTCGCGATTTCACCCCGGAATAATTTTCGGAATTTATCCACCACTCAATACACATCCAAAAGCATCCAAATAATATATTTTTACATGAAAAATATTATGTTTTAAGGGACCAAATTAGATCTGATCCAGTTTATTATTTTCTCCATTTTCATGCCCAAATTCAATTTATTCACAAATTAATCTAATTAATTTCCACCAAAATTTAATCACCACAACATAAAGCCTCAAGAACAATTCTAGGTAATATTTGAGTGGAAATAACACCCTAGAATGGCAACTTTAATTTTGAGATTAATTCACTAATTGATCTAAATACACATGCATGTAAGGAAAACTATTAAGGTTATTAATTAATCAACACCAAAATTTTAATCTATATACATATCCAAGATACATATATTTTAAAGTCATGTAAAATACATATCTAATATATATTTTCATGCTTTAGAAATAAAACTAAGAAATTAAAAATTGGGAACCTTGAATTACCTTAATTACAAGCTCGAAATTTCTTAATTCCTTTTCCTTTGATGTGGGTTGATCAATACTCAAACCTTAACCTCTCTTTTCTTTTTATTCTCAACACATGAGAAAGTGGTTAAACTTCTAAAAAATGAAACAAGTTTCATTTTATAAAAGAAAGAAACCCTTTGGCCGAAAATTCAAGTAATTTTTTGTCAAAATTGGTTTAATATTTGGCCAAATAAGTTTGTTACAACTTCTGATCTTATCAACATGTAATTATTTTGATTTTTGTCAAAGAAATTCATGTGTTCAAAACTCATGGATTAACGAATCAATAATTCATTTATTTATTTATCTAATTAACAAAAGATAAAATAAAAATATGGAAAAATATTTCTAGAATATTCTTCCATTCTAATAATAATAATTAATTATTTAATAATAATAATAAAATAAGTGTCAAAATTCAATAGGTTGATAATGTGTATATAATATAAATTATATATCGTATACAAATACACATTATTTAATACGCATATGTAAATATCTGAATTATCCATAATTCATTGCCCAAGTGTTCAACGAGTAAACTTTATATTATGAGACTCTCTAGGTTCAAGTTTATCTGTCACAGAAATCATTTCCATGTCCGTAATTTGTCCACTCACAAATTACGACTACAGATAATCGAGTTGAACCATCCAAGTCGAAGTCATTTCATATATATAATCCATATGTCATAGGTTATCCGAATTATTTCGGAGATATAGATTAAACATCAAATCTCCGCTATGAACAATTCATATGTCGCGACATAATTATTATTCTTCAATAAATATTCGGTCGTTTCCGAATCATACCTCAGCCAAGGATTCAAAGAATCACAAATTGGACATCTAAATCTCATACACTGGACTGATAGATCCTCATGGATACATCACATGATATTGTAAGTATCAGTCCGTACCTGAAAAACTAGCGGAGGTTTGATCTTAAAAGATCTTTGACGTGACTGCCATCAAAGTATGGAGGATATCTCACATATCCACAGTAGTATCACAAGTCAAATGAGCTAAAATTTTATTCGACTCGTAAAGATTCCTATTGACGTTGGTTTACCATCTATCAGAAATCTTCGAATGAGTCGTTCAGTATTTATCCAATAAATACCTACGTGTCTATATAAGTCTCCAAGAATCATGGTTTACTAAAACAAACCATTATAACAATTCTAATAAATGACACATACTGGTCTCACGGGTTTACTAACCGATCAGATATGTAAACCTTGACCAAGAAAATTTTAAAAATGAATCATATTGTGATATTTCTCAGTAACAATTGTGGCGCTCTTGTAATTATGTCACAACTATTCATTCTAAGGTCTTCTACGCATTTACCATATATAAGATTATATTGATGAAAATTACTTAATTTTATTCATAATAAAATATAATGTACAACGTATTTACAGCAAATACAATAAAATTTGACGTGCCGAACACGAACTCCAATATTTTCTCCCACTTGCTCTAGTACCAAATTTGATCGTATCTAATACCCATCGCCTCTACATGTTTATCATATAGTGTTGGAGGCAAGGTCTTCGTAAGCGGGTATGCTATATTGTCCTCTCCAGATATCTTGCATATGGCAATATCTCCTCGAGCGATGATCTCACGAATAATGTTATACTTTCACTCCATATGTTTCGATTTATGATGCGCTCTCAGTTCTTTTTCCTGTGCAACAACACCACTATTATCACAGAACAACGGGATCGAATCCTCGATTCTTGGGACAACTCCCAATTTAGTGATAAATTTTCTAATCCATACAGCTTCTTTTGCAGCATCTGATGCCGTAATTTATTCCGCCTCAGTGGTGGAATCAGTTGTTGATCCTTATTTGGAACACTTTCAACTGAGTGAAACATTATTAAGAGTAAATACAAAACCTGAGGTAGACTTTCTATCTTCAGGATCTGACTGAAAGTCAGAATCTGTATATCATCTTATCTGTAAATCAAATTCTCCATAAATAAGAATTTTATCCTTAGTACTTTTAGATACTTTAGGATATGTTTAACGGTCATCCAATGGTCGTTACCTAGATTTGACTGATATCTGTCAGTAACGCTTACAGCATGGCTAATATCAGGTCTCTTACATAACATGGCATACATGATGTTTCCTAAGCATGATGCATAAGGTTGACTAGACATTCTAGCATTTTCATCTTCCGTATGAGGACACATCTTCTTCGAAAGATGAATGTCATGTCGAAAAGTTATATTAGCAATTTTACAATTTCTAAAGTTGTACATTTCTAGGATCTTATCTATGTACGAAGATTGAGATAACCCAATCAGCTTCATTTATCTATCCCTATAGAATTTTATACCAAGTATATAGGAAGCTTCACCCAAGTCTTTCATGGAGAAATTTTTACAGAGGTATGCTTTAACACCCTACATGATTCCAAGATCATTTCCAATTATCATGATGTCATCAACATAAAGCACCAAGAAAACTATCATACTCCCACTAACCTTCTTATAAACACAAGTTTCTTCTTCATTTTTGAGAAAACCAGAAAATATGATTACCTCATCAAAATGAAAATTCCAACTCTGTGAAGCTTGTTTAAGCCCATAAATGGACTTCTAAGCTTACATACCATGCCAGAATTTTGGCTGGAGACAAAACCATCCAATTGTTCCATATAGATTTCTTCATCAAGAAATCCATTAAGAAAAGTCGTTTTGACGTCCATTTGCCAAATATCATAATCATGGTAAGCAGCGATAGCCAAAAAAATCCTAATAGACTTTAGCATCACTACTGGTGAAAAGGTTTCATCATAGTCCACACTTGTCCTTTGAGTGTAACCTTTAGCAATCAGTTAGGCTTTAAAGGTTTCAACTTTCCAATCAGGCCCGCACTTCCTTTTGTAAACCCATTTACAACCAACGGGAATAATTCCCTTAGGAAGCGGAACCAAGTCCCATACTTGATTCTGATACATATAGTCTATTGCAAATGTGGCTTTGTCGTAAATGTGTAAAAATAACCTATGACACCTCTCCAATACTTGTGAAAATATTGCTAGCTTGATCTTAGGACCGTGACATATGGCATCGTTTCAAAAAACTGTCGAATAGACTTTATGTAATTTGAAATATAAAAAGTAGACAAAGTATGAGTGCATCTAAGGGGATCTGGGCCTCCTGAGAGGATCGGGGGTTCCTATTGTGATTCATCGATCACTTTAGAGAAGATTTGAGGAAAAACCGAATTGCTTTTATATTACTACAAGAATAGATACAAATTTTACAACTTGAAACTTAATACAAAAAACCTCACTATTTCTCTTTGTGTTTTACACTCTCTTTGGGATGGTTTTCACAAAACTATGATGCTCCTTTTATAGTTGCCGAAACGTGTTGCCAACTTCTTCAACATGTTTTGATTTTTCTAGCTTCTTCAACAAGTTTTTCTTTTTCCAGCTTCTTCAACAAGTTTTACTTTTGCTTGCCGACTCCAATAAATCTCCCCGTCGGTGAAGATTTGTCCTAAAATCTGAGCCGACCATAAATTATCCAAATCGGATCCTCAAACAGGATCCTCCCCTGACTGCATCTGTATGACTGTCTACGTACCCTGAGTTGGATCAAGGCAATCGTAGTTCTCTGAATCTCCCCACTCTGACTATGTGGAGAGTTTTGTCATCCCGGCTATGTCTCTGTACAACTGTAGCTTGTCCCGAGTAACCATCTTTGTTAACATGTCTACTGGATTCTCATCTGTATGGATCTTCACTAATCTCAGCAGTTGTTGATCCATCACCTCGCGTATCCAATGATAAAGAATATCAATATGTTTTATCCGGGAATGATACATTGAGTTTTTTCTCAAGTCCAGAGCACTCTGACTGTCACAATGTATCTTGTAATTTATCTGCTTGATCTCTAACTCTTGGAGAAAGCGCTTTAGCCACAACATTTCTTTTCCTGCCTCAGCTATGGAAATGTACTCAGCCTCTGTTGTGGATAATGCAATACACCTCTGCAATCTTGACTGCCATGACATAGCTCCTCCTGCAAAAGTGTAAATGAATCATGATGTATATTTCCTACCATCAAGATCTCCTGCCATATCTGAATCTATATAACCTTCCAAGATCGAATCAGCTCCCCCGTAATATAGACGAAACTTCGTTGTACCCTTGAGGTATCTGAGAATCCATTTGACTGCCTCACAGTGTTATTTTCCAGGGTTAGAGAGAAAACGGCTCACTACACTCACTGCGTGTGTAATATATGGCCTGGTACATACCATTGCATACATTAGGCTTCCAACAGCTGAAGAATATGATATTGCTGACATTTTCTCTATCTCTTTCTTTGATGAGGGGCACGAACTCTTGCTCAGTTTGAAATGGTGTGCTAGCGGAACGCTGACTGATTTGGCTTTCTGTATATCAAACCTTCTGATTACCCGTTCAATATACCTTTCCTGTGAAAGCCACAACTTCTTGTTCTGTCTATCATGAACAATCTCCATTCCCAAAATCTGTTGAGCTGGTCCTAAGTCTTTCATGTCGAAAGCCTTGGAGAATTCCTTCTTCAGCTGGCTGATCTTCGTTGCTTCTTTTCCAACAATCAACATGTCATCTATATATAGTAGAAGAGCAACGAAAATTCCATCTGGAAATCTCTGAATGTATACACATTGATCTGCTGCAGTTCTTTTGTAGCCTTGACCCACCATGAATGAGTCGAACTTCTTGTACCACTTCCTCGGTGCTTGCTTGAGCCCGTACAAGCTCTTTTTCAGCTTGCAAAACAAGTTTTCTTTCCTGAAACCTTGAATCCTTCTGGTTGCTCCATGTAGATTTCTTCATTCAGATCACCATGAAGAAATGATGTTTTAACATCCATCTGTTCAAGCTCCCAGTTCAATCTGGCTACCAATCCTGGATAACTCGGATTGAAGCCATTTTTACCACTGTGAAAAATATCTCATCAAAGTCAATTCCTTTTTTCTGTAGGAAATCCTTTGACAACTAGTCGAGCTTGTGTTTCACCATTTTCCCGTGCCATCTTTCTTAAGCTTGAATACCCATTTATTTTTCAGTGCCTTCATTCCATGTAGGAGCTTGACTATCTCATAAGTGTTGTTCTTCTGCAGAGATTCCATCTCATCCTGCATTAAGTGCAACCATTTGTCTTTGTCTTTATGAGATACAACTTCGTTGAAGGTTTCTGGCTCCCCCCGTCAGTAAGCAGATGTATTCTAATCCTGAGTATCTGGCTGATGGAATCTGGCCTCGCTCAGATCTTTGTACTGGAGGTTCTGGCTGTCTGTTGTCATCTTGATCTGTGGATGATCTTGAAGCCTCTGATGGAGCAGGCTGCAGCCCCCCCTGCTCAACACCTTCTTCCTCCTCCGGTTCTGCTTCTGGTATGTCTTGCACCCCATCATCATCTGTGGCCATTGGTTTTGGGGCTGGGGTTGTGTCTGGATTTACATCGGTATTGTCGGCACTAGTTTAGAAGACATCTTGGGCTTTTCAATGTCTTCTATTGTCTGGACTTCAAGAAACACTACATCTCTGCTTCTGATGACCTTCCTTCTTTTCGGTCCCATAGCCTGTATCCAAATTCCTCGTCTCCATAGCCTATGAAGATGCATGGAGTAGTCCTTGCATCGAGCTTCTGCCTGAGCTCCTTGGATACATGCGCAATATTAAAATATGAATATTCTGAGGTGAGAATATGAGGGATTCTTACCAGACCACACTTTCTCTAGAATCTCGAAGTTCAACGTACATATGGTGATCTGTTGATTAGGTAGCAGGCGGCACGAACAGCTTCTCCCCATAATGGCTTTGGCAGCTTAGCCATAATGATCATGCTTCTGACTTTCTCCATACTGGTGCGGTTCATCCATCAGCGACACCATTGTGTTGTGGGGGTGCGTGGAACAGTCCTCTCATGTCGAATGTCGTGGATTCCGCCGTAGGTATCGAACTCCCTGGAAGTGTATTCGCCTTCATTGTCTATGCGAAGGCACTTCAGTTTCTTCCATGTTTCACGCTCGACCATGGCATGGAACAGTTTGAAATAGTTCAGGACCTGATCCTTTGTTTTCAGAAAATACACCATACTTTCCGAGAAGCATCGTCATAAAAGTCAGAAAATATTTGTTACCGCCTAGGATTTTACCTCCAATGGACCACATATATCAGAGTACACTAGACTGAGTAACTCTGATTTCTTTGTAGAAGAGAAATTGAAAGAGACTCTG